>JARFIY010000015.1:1497500-1571586 GCA_036346155.1 Sinelater perroti | reverse complement strand
TCTTCATTGCTTGCTTTTGTTAGCGACCATTTTCTTTACTACTATCAGACAATTTTCTCTTGTGTACTGCTCATTCAATTTATAATTAATCATAAAATTTCGATTAAATTAATTGCTCCTGTGTTTTAATTAAAGAAGTTTATTATAAAAGGTGTAACAACAATTTTTTTACAAAGCTCTGTTGGTACTTTACGTGTAAAGTAAAATTGCGTTGCTTTACAGAGGGATCAGCCGTGGTAAAGAAATCATCTAAAGGTAGGTTCGAGATGACGGCGTAGATGCTCCGGAAAATGGTGAGTGTCTTTAAAGTTTCTAGTTGTGGGCAATGTTTTTCTGTACGAACAATGAAACATTCACTTCAATGAGAGCCACAAATGTTACTAAATGTTCTATTCTTCTCATGCTTCTTTTAAGATCCTAAATTATACGTAGTTATTTTTTTCTCCTTAACTAAGTTATATCAAAACAGGCGTTTAAATTATTTGGACGCGTTATATAATTATCCATACATAGACGTTCTTCTTATTTTATTTTTTCCATTAATGCGGAAGAACAATCGGGTTATGTGTCTTAGTGTAAAGTAGTGATTGAAACATAATGTTATCAGGTACGTAATATGAAATTATTATCAACAATCTTTAACTTGAAAATAACATTTGCTTTTTCTCTTGTTTTCCTTTTAGAAGATTATCACTAAGACCGACAAGTGGATCATTAAATATTAACAGGTAGCAAAGCATTGAAGCTACATATAAAAAAGAATGATGAAGAAGGGTTTGTATGCAAGAATTATGGGTCACTATTCAAAACAATACACTACCTGTGCCCAAACAAGTGCAAAAATGTCGTTAGTGATCCAAGTGCACGCATTATGTTCAGTCAACATGTGGTCATAAAGTTGCTAATAAAAGTAATGCGTTTCGTGTGACTTAAGTGCTATGTAATACGAAAGACTAAGTATTTGGTGTTGGGCCGGCCAAGACGACTGTGTTCCAGCAGCAATGGGGACAACGTTGGAAGCAGCGGGAGGAGCAGGAATAAAGAAATCATCTAAAGGTAGGTTCGAGTTGACTAAAAATGTATCTTTCTAAATTTTGCCTATTAATTAATTAATTAGAAATATTTAATGTTCTAATTGCTGCTTTATCCTTCTTTCATTACGGCCGTTTCCCCACCGAGTGCGCTATGCAACAGGAAAGACTCTGTACTTTGTGCTGGGCCGACGAGGAGGGCGTCAATGGAGCACCGCTGGAGACGACGTTGGAATCAGTGAGAGCAGCCGTGGCAAGGAAGTCATCTAAACAGGACCGCCTACGTACTTCGTGCTGGCGGGGGGCGATGGAGCACCGTTGGAGACGACGTTGGAATCAGTGAGGCAGCCGTGGCAGGAAGTCATCTAAACAGGACCGCCTACGTACTTCGTGCTGGGCGGCAAGGAGGGCGGTGATGGAGCACCGTTGGAACGACGTTGGAATCAGTGAGAGCAGCCGTGGCAAGGAAGTCACCTAAACGTGAGTTCGTGGTTGTTTCGAAAAAATCGCGAGTGCCCCTAAAATTGTTGGTGCTGTGCAACGGCTTCTCTGCGGAGATTCAGAGGCGTCGTTAGTGATGGAAGTGCGCGCTTGTGCGGAAGTGGGGTTGTCGCAAAGTGCTAGTGAAAATAGTGAATTCCGCGTGGGCACGTTAGTGAAAATGTGAGTGCTACGTAACAAGGTAGAATATGTGCTTCGTAGTGTACCGGTTAGGATAGCGTTGATGCAGTACCGTTGGATTACGTCGTTGGAACCAGTAAGAGCAGCCGTGGCAGACAAATCAACAAAAAGTAAGTTCGTGTTGACCTAAAATTTATCTTTCTAAATTTTATCTGTTAATCTGACTAGGTATATTTTATAATAGGTTATGTAAACAATATAAAATTATTCACATACAGGTCGGGTTCTCAACCTTATTCTCAAGTCTTTGCAACACGCGACTCGTTTCGCCTTATTAATATTTAATCGGTTTTTATTTATTTCTATTTTAATACCGTTGATATACTCGTTTCCCTGGTTTATCATCGTTACAAGATATGTGTAGCTATTGACTTGTCCGATGTTTTTTTTCCATTAATGTTGAAGCTTTAATATATTCTATGAGTTTTCTAGATTACAAATTTGGTCTTCTCGATATTAAGTGTCGGTCTGGATTTTCCGGTGCATGCGTTAGCTAGTGTCATTGAATGAATGGCTTAACACCCCTTGGAGGGGTTTCGCCGCTTCTAAGGAAGCTTTCGAGATCCTTTGCGGGGGATCAGCCCGTCCGGTTTTCATCTTATCTGCTGGCATATTTTGTTCCACCCTTTTCTGTCCCAGACCATTCTCCTTATTTCATCCATTCCCATTCCTATCTTTAGTAGATCATGTTTTACTTCGTCCATCCATTTTGATTTAGGCCTTCCTTTCTTTCTTTTCCCAGCTGGTGTCCAGTTCATGATTATGTTCGTAGTTTCCTGCGGGTCAGCCCTTAATACGTGCCCTAGCAATTTTACTCTCTGCTGTTTTATTTTTGTAACTATGTCCGCTTCAATTTCCTGTGCTATTTCGTAGTTCATCCTTGTTCTATATTCGTTTTCTGCACTTTTAATTGGTCCTAGCATAGTTCTGTATTTTTTCTTTCCATTATTCTTAGTTTTTCCTCTTCTTTATTCGTTATTGACATTGTTTCCGCCCCGTACATTACTATTGGTCTTATTAGAGTGTTATAGATTCTTATTTTGTTTTTTTTTGAAATGTAGTTACTTTTCAATAATTTCTTATTAGCATAGAAGGCCCTGTTTGCTGATATTATCTTATTCATTATCTCTGTTTCTTTCTCCATCTCTTGACACCATAATCCCTAAGTATTTAAATTTGTCGACTGCTTTGTATTCGTGATTTCTTATTTTTAGGGATCCTTCTGGCATTACTTCCGTTCTCATGATTTTTGTTTTGTCCTCATTTATTCTTAGGCCGACTTTTGTCCCTCTGTTATTAACTCTTCGGTCATATTCCTTAATATATCTCTTCCTTTGGCAATCAGTACTAAGTCATCTGCATATGCTAACAGTTGTGTCCCTGTCCTTACTGTGCCTTTATTTATTCTCCGCGTTATATATTCTATACACATATTAAAAGTGTGGTAACGCATCTCCTTGCTTCACCCTTTGTCTATTATAAATTCACCAGTCTGTCCTTTTTGGGTCTTTACACTGACTCTGGTTTTTCAAGCGTCATCATTATAAGCCTCTTTAATTTGGTCGGTATACCTAGCTCCTTCATTACTACTAACAGCTTGCCTCTATTGATGGAGTCGAAGGCTTGTTCAAAATCGACGAATAACATTTCCATTTTTATTCTATATTCCTGCGACTTTTCTATTATTTGCTTTAATATGAATATTGCGTCGGTTGTCGATTTTCCTTTACAATCCGCATTGATACCGTCCAATTTTAAACCTTGTTTTTTCTTGTAGTCGTCTCTGTATTATTGTTGCTAGTATTTTATAAGTTGTGTTTAGTAGCGTTATTCCTCGGTAATTTCTGCATTCTTGGTGATTTCCAGTACTATTTGTCCCACTTCAAAGTCTACGGGCATCTTTTCTTCTTTCCATATTTTCTTTATAAGTATGAATATATATTCTATTATATCCTCTCCTCCGTATTTTATCAGTTCCATATTTATACCGTCCATACCGGGAGTCTTTGTATTGTGACTTTTGTTTACTATTTCTTTTACTTCTTGTATCGTAGGCTCCTCTATCTCCATTTCTATTTCTTCATCTTCCATTGCTGGTTCCTCCTGCTTTTCATTTTTACGCAGTAATTCTTTGAAATATTCTTCCCAGATTTTTTTATATTCGTCTTCTTGTTCTGTTACTTGGCCTTGTTTATTTTTGATTCCCGTTATTATAGGTTTATATCTTTTATTTTGTTTTTGATTTCTTGGTAGAACTTCCTGGTGTTTATTTTTCTGCTTTCTTTCTCTATTTTTGTAACTCTTCTTCTATACATTTCCTTTTATTACTCCTTATTATTCTATTACATTCTTTTTCTTATCTTTGTATTCTTGCTCATCTTCATCTCTGTTACTTTTTATCCATTTTAGCCTTAACTTTTTGTTGTGTGCATCATTACATTCTTCGTTAAACCATTGCTTCTTTCTGTCACTTTGTTTATTACCTATTATTTTCCCGGCTTTTGTTATTCTTTAATGTCTCCAGATCTCTTCAATTGATCCTTGTTTTTCTGTATTTTTAACTTGTTTTCCTAGTTCCGCCGTATATTGCCTTCTTGTTTCTTCATCTTAATTTTGTTATGTTCCACTTCCTCGTTCGTATTTTCTTTCCTTCGTTCTTGTATTTTTGTCGGATTGTTGCAGTTACCATAAAATGATCAGAGTGCATGCCCTCTGTTTATTGATGATTGACGTCTTTTATTTACTAGTACATGGTCTATTTGTGCTTGTGTTTTATCTGGTGATATCCATGTTACCTTATGTCTTTTGGGTGTATAAATTTTGTGCTGCATTATCATGTTCATCTTCGCTGCTAAGTCACATAATCTGATGCCATTATCGTTCGTTTTCTCATGTAAGGTACTTCTTCCTGCAACTTGACTTATTATCTTCTTACGATCTGTGCGTTGCAGTCTCGCACTATAATTAGGTCCTCCTTGGTATCCCTCTATTCTTTGTTCTAGGTTCTCGTAGAATTTATTTTTCCCTTCATCATTATGTGTTTCTGTGGGTGCGTATATATTCAATATCGACATCTTTGTTGGGGTTCCTTCTAGTCTGATATATGCCATTCTTTCATTAATTAGTCTTGTTTCTATGATTTTCTCTCTCATTGTTTCTGTTACTATAAACCCGACTCCATGATTTGCTTTTCAGCCCCTAGTATATAATTGTGAAATCTTTTTCATCTATTCTTCCTTTTCCTCCCCATCTAATCTCTTGTAGGCCTGCAATATCTATTTGATACCTCTTTAATTCATATGCTATTTCTTTCATTTTTCCGATCTCCAACATTGTTCTGACGTTCCACGTGCTTATTTTCACTTTCTTCTTGTGTTTTATTTTCTTTTTTGTTTTCCTCTGTACTAAGATTTTGCCTTTTTCGTAGCCATTGTCGTTATCTTTTGTCGATCCTTCAGCTTTCTGTCTTACTAGTTTTTTGGACCAGTTCTTGGGATTACTCTTAGTTTTTGTTTGAACTCATTACTACTTATGGTTTCGATGCCTCTGATGGTATTGATGAGCTGGTATTTTTCATCCTCCTGTTTTGCCATTATTTTAACTTTTGAGTGTGTTTTCTCTATGACTCCTTCCGGTTTTTTTATTGGTGCCAATAGGCTCTGCGTCCAATATTTGTTTCGTTTGGGTATTGCTCCTAAATTTTTCTTCCTATGGTTTCGTTTCTATCTCTTCGTCGGTAGATCTTCCTCCTTTTGACTTCTTTCCGCTCATTTTTTTGTTTCTTTTTCCGTCGTGTTCTTTTCTTCTTCTTCTTGCAGATCCTCCCATTTCCATCTTGCTTTACGATCAGTGTATCATCTATTATTTAGCTCTGTTTCTTGTTTTCTGGCTTCTATTAGATGTGGTGTTAGTTTTCTTCTGATATCTCTGGTTTTTTTATCGAGGTCTTCTTGAATTCTTATCTCAGTTCCTTTCAAGTTTTTCTTGTTTTCATTATTTCAATCTTCTTCATTTTTGTAGTCAGTACCTTGACTGGTCTGGCTCCTCCTTTCTTAGGGTCTCATTCTGTTTAACATATCTGTTTCGTTTTTTCCAGCTGAACTTTGGTACTTTTGATTATTTCTAATACCATGTCTCTTAATGTTTCAATATTTTCGTTACTTTGCTCTGTATTCCAAATATTACTAGGTTCCTTTTCCTCGTTTCCTTTTCCAGCCATTGTATTTGCATGTCTTGTTGTTTAATTATTAGCTTTAGCTCTTTGTTTCATCTCCTTGATGTCTTAGTTGCAAACCCATGTGTCTATTTTTATCCATCTGTATTAGCTTATTCATTACATCTGTGAGTGTGGGGTTCATTTTCTGCCATGTTTGATTTCACTTTATTTCGCACTTTATATATTTACATGTGGTAGAATTTAACGGTTATTTCGCGTTTCTCAAAATTTCTCTTACCACGTATCTGTCTTTATTATTTATATTACCGTATCGCGTTTTATCATTCGTCTAATAACCAACTTTCCGCGTTCACGTGTTCTTTGTTTATTAGCTGCGTAATTCGTTTGTATTTACATGAAATTTTGTACTTTCGGCGCACTTTATTATTATCAAGTCCCACCGCACAATTTCCTTGCTACGGCTCTGTTTTGTTTACACCGTTAATCGCGTTACTTCGTCGTGTACCGCGCGATAACTGCACGCCCAGTGTCGCACCTTCAGCTTGTTTTGGATTACTGTTGGTTTATCGTGTGTTCTACTCACTTTTACGCTCATTTCTCTAAATTTATTAGCCGTAATTACTGTCTTTAATCAACTTTTATGCACAGCGCGCTTTATCACTGTCACTCCTAATTCTAACCTCGAAAAAACCCCAGCTAGTGTCATTAGAAATATTTAATGTTCTAATTGCTGCTTTATCCTTCTTTCATTACGGCCGTTTCCCCACCGAGTGCGCTATGCAACAGGAAAGACTCTGTACTTTGTGCTGGGCCGGCGAGGAGGGCGCCAATGGAGCACCGCTGGAGACGACGTTGGAATCAGTGAGAGCAGCCGTGCAGAAGTCATTCAAACAGGACGCCTACGTACTTCAGTGCTGGGCTAAGGGGCGGTGATGGAGCACCTTTGGAGACGACGTTGGAATCAGTGAGCAAGCCGTAAGGAAGTCATGCTAAACAGGACCGCCTACGTACTTGTGCGGGCGGCAAGGAGGGCGATGGAGCACCGTTGGAGACGACGTTGGAATCAGTGAGAGCAGCCGTGGCAAGGAAGTCACCTAAACGTAGTTCGCGATGAGTTCGTGGTTGTTTCGAAAAATCGCGAGTGTCTTAAAATTGTTGGTGCTGTGCAACGGCTTCTCTGCGGAGATTCAGAGGCGTCGTTAGTGATGGAAGGTGCGTGTCGGAGTGGAGTTGTCGCAAAGTGCTGAGTGAAAATAGTGAATTCCGCGTGGGCACGTTGTGAAAATGTGAGCTGCTACAACAAGGTAGAATATGTCTTCGTGTGCGCTGGTTAGATAGCGTATGAGTACCGTTGGATTACGTCGTTGGAACCAGTAGAGCAGCCGTGGCAGAAAAGTCAACTAAAAGTAAGTTCGTGTTGACTTAAAATTTATCTTTCTAAATTTTTCTGTTAATTGACTAGGTATATTTTAATTAGGTTATGTAAAATATAAAATTATTCACATACAGTGCGGTTCTTCAACCTTAATCTAAGTCTTTGCAACAGACGACTCGTTTCCCTTAATAATATTTAATCGAGTTTTATTTATTTCTATTTTAATATCGTTTTGATATACTCGTTTCCTGGTTTATCATCGTTACAAGATATGTGTAGCTATTGACTTTGTCCGATGTTTTTCCATTAATGTTGAAGCTTTAATTTATTCTTGAGTTTTCTAGATTACAAATTTGGTCTTCTCGATATTAAGTGTCAGTCTAGATTTTCCGTGCATGCGTTGCTAGTGTCATTAGAAATATTTAATGTTCTAATTGCTGCTTTATCCTTCTTTCATTACGGCCGTTTCACCGAGTGCGCTATCCGACAGGAAATACTCTGTACTTGCTGTGCCGGCGAGGAGGGCGCCAATGGAGCACCGCTGGAGATGACGTTGGAATCAGTGAGAGCAGCCGTGCAAGGAAGTCATCTAAACAGGCTACGTACTTTGTGCTGGGGCGGCAAGGGCGCATGGAGCACCGTTGGAGACGACGTTGGAATCAGTGAGACAGCCGTGGCAGAAGTCACCCAAACGTGAGTTCGCGATGAGTTCGTGTTGTTTCGAAAAATCGCGAGTGCCTTAAAATTGTTGGTGCTGTGCAACGGCTTCTCTGCGGAGATTCAGAGGCGTCGTTAGTGATGGAAGTGCGCGCTTGTGCGGAAGTGGGTTGTCGCAAAGTGCTAGTGAAAATAGTGAATTCCGCGTGGGCACGTTGTGAAAATGTGAGTGCTACGTAACAAGGTAGAATATGTCTTGTGTGGCCGGTTAGGATAGCGTTGATGCAGTACCGTTGGATTACGACGTTGGAACCAGTGAGAGCAGCCGTGGCAAAGAAATCAAAAAAAGTAAGTTTGTGTGACTTAAAATTATATGTCTAAATATTGTCTATTAATTAGAAATATTTAATGTTCTAATTGCTGCTTTATTCTTCTTTATTACGGCCGTTTCACCGAGTGCGTATAACAGCAAAGACTCTGTACTGTGCTGGGCCGGCGAGGAGGCGCCAATGGAGCACCGCTGGAGACGACGTTGGAATCAGTGAGAGCAGCCGTGGCAAGGAAGTCATCTAAACAGGACCGCCTACGTACTTCGTGCTGGGCATGAGGAGGGCGGTAATGGAGCACAGTTGGAGACGACGTTGGAATCAGTGAGAGCAGCCGTGGCAGAAGTCACCCAAACGTGAGTTCGCGATGAGTTCGTGGTTGTTTCGAAAAATCGCGAGTGTCTTTAAAATTGTTGGTGCTGTGCAACGGCTTCTCTGCGGAGATTCAGAGGCGTCGTTAGTGATGGAAGTGCGCGCTTTCAGTGGGTTGTCGCAAAGTGCTAGTGAAAATAGTGTATTCCGCGTGGCACGTTGTGAAAATGTGAGTGCTACGTAACAAGGTAGAATATGTGCTTCGTGTGCCGGTTAGATAGCGTCGATGCAGTACCGTTGGATTACGTCGTTGGAACCAGTGAGAGCAGCCGTGGCAAAGAAGTCAACAAAAGTAGTTCGTGTTGACTTAATTTATCTTTCTAAATATTGCTATTAATTAGAAATATTTAATGTTTAATTGCTGCTTTATCTTTCTTTTATTACGGCCGTTTACCCACCGAGTGCGCTATGCAACAGGAAAGACTCTGTACTTTGTGCTCCGGCGAGGACGCCAATGGAGCATCGATGGAGACGACGTTGGAATCAGTGAGAGCAGCCGTAAGGAAGTCATCTAAACAGGACCGCCTACGTACTTCGTGCTGGGGCGGCAAGGAGGGCGATGGAGCACCGTTGGAGACGACTTTAATCAGCGAGAACAGCCGTGACAAGAGTCATCTAAACAGGACCGCCTACGTACTTCGCTGGGGCGGTAGTGATGGAGCACCTTTGACGACTTGGAATCAGTGAGAGCAGCCGTGCAAGGAGAGTCATCTAAACAGGACCGCCTAGTACTTCGTGCTGGGGCGGCAAGGAGGGCGGCGATGGAGCACCGTTGGAGACGACGTTGGAATCAGTGAGAGCAGCCGTGGCAAGGAAGTCACCTAAACGTGAGTTCGCGATGAGTTCGTGGTTGTTTCGAAAAATCGCGAGTGTCCTTAAAATTGTTGGTGCTGTGCAACGGCGTCTTTGCGGAGATTCAGAGGCGTCGTTAGTGATGGAAGTGCGCTTGTGCGGATGGGGGTTGTCGCAAAGTGCTAGTGAAAATAGTGAATTCCGCGTGGGCACGTTGTGAAAATGTGAGTGCTACGTAACAAGGTAGAATATGTGCTTCGTAGTGTGCTGGTTAGGATAGCGTTAATGCAGTATCGTTGAATTACGTCGTTGGAACCAGTAAGAGCAGCCGTGGCAGACAAATCAACAGAAAGTAAGTTCGTGTTGACCTAAAATTTATCTTTCTAAATTTTATCTGTTAATCTGACTAGGTATATTTTATATTAGATTATTTGAAACAATATAAAATTATTCACACATTTTGGCTTCTCAACTTAATCTAAGGTCTTTGCAACACGCGACTCGTTTCGCCTTATTAATATTTAATCGGTTTTTATTTATTTCTATTTTAATATCGTTGATATACTCGTTTCCTGGTTTATCATCGTTACAAGATATGTGTAGCTATTGACTTGTCCGATGTTTTTTCCATTAATGTTGAAGCTTTAATATATTCTTGAGTTTTCTAGATTACAAATTTGGTCTTCTCGATATTAAGTGTCAGTCTAGATTTTCCGGTGCATGCGTTAGCTAGTGTCATTAGAAATATTTAATGTTCTAATTGCTGCTTTATCCTTCTTTCATTACGGCGTTTCACCGAGTGCGCTATGCAACAGGAAAGACTCTGTACTTTTGCTGTGCCGAGCGAGGAGCAATGGAGCACCGCTGGAGATGACGTTGGAATCAGTGAGAGCAGCCGTGGCGAAGTCATCTAAACAGGACCGCCTACGTACTTTGTGCTGGGGCGGCAAGGAGGCGGATGGAGCACCGTTGGAGACGTTGGAATCAGTGAGAGCAGCCGTGGCAAGAAGTCACCAAACGTGAGTTCGCGATGAGTTCGTGGTTGTTTCGAAAAAATCGCGAGTGCCCTTAAAATTGTTGGTGCTGTGCAACGGCTTCTCTGCGGAGATTCAGAGGCGTCGTTAGTGATGGAAGTGCGCGCTTGTGCGGAAGTGGGGTTGTCGCAAATTGCTAGTGAAAATAGTGAATTCCGCGTGGGCACGTTGTGAAAATGTGAGTGCTACGTAACAAGATAGAATATGTGCTTCGTAGTGTGCCGGTTAGAATAGCGTTGATGCAGTACCGTTGGATTACGTCGTTGGAACCTGTGAGAGCAGCCGTGGCAAAGAAGTCAACAAAAAGTGAGTTCGTGTTGGCTTAAAATTTATGTGTCTAAATATTGTCTATTAATTAGACTAATATTTAATGTTCTAATTGCTGCTTTATTCTTCTTTTATTACGGCCGTTTCCACCGAGTGCGCTATGCAACAGGAAAGACTCTGTACTTTGTGCTGGGCCGGCGAGGAGGCGCCAATGGAGCACCGCTGGAGACGACGTTGGAATCAGTGAGAGCAGCCGTGGCAGAAGTCATCTAAACAGGACCGCCTACGTACTTCGTGCTGGGGCAAGGAGGCGGCGATGGAGCACCGTTGGAGACGACGTTGGAATCAGTGAGAGCAGCCGTGGCAAGGAAGTCACCTAAACGTGAGTTCGCGATGAGGTCGTGGTTGTTTCGAAAAATCGCGAGTGTTAAAATTGTTGGTGCTGTGCAAAGGCTTCTCTGCGGAGATTCAGAGGCGTCGTTAGTGATGGAAGTGCGCGCTTGTGCGGAAGTGGGGTTGTCGCAAAGTGCTAGTGAAAATAGTGAATTCCGCGTGGGCACGTTAGTGAAAATGTGAGTGCTACGTAACAAGGCAGAATATGTGCCTCGTAGTGCGCCGGTTAGGATAGCGTTGATGCAGTACCGTTGGATTACGTCGTTGGAACCTGTGAGAGCAGCCGTGGCAAAGAAGTCAACAAAAAGTAAGTTCGTGTTGGCTTAATAATTTATGTTCTAAATATTGTCTATTAATTGAAATATTTAATGTTCTAATTGCTGCTTTATCCTTCTTTTATTACGCCGTTTCACCGAGTACGCTATGCAACAGGAAAGACTCTGTACTTTGTGCCGGCGAGGAGCGCCAATGGAGCACCGCTGGAGACGACGTTGGAATCAGTGAGAGCAGCCGTGGCAGGAAGTCATCTAACAGGACCGCCTACGTACTTCGTGGCAAGGGCGGCGATGGAGCACCGCTGGAGACGACGTTGGGATCAGTAGAGCAGCCGTGGCAAGGAGTCTTCTAAACAGGACCGCCTACGTACTTTGTGCTCCGGCGAGGAGGGCGCCAATGGAGCACCGCTGAGACGACGTTGAATCAGTGAGAGCAGCCGTGGCAAGGAAGTCATCAACAGGACCGCCTACGTACTTCGTGCTGGGCGGCAAGGAGCGGCGATGGAGCACCGTTGGAACGACGTTGGAATCAGTGAGAGCAGCCGTGGCAAGGAAGTCACCTAAACGTGAGTTCGCGATGAGTTCGTGGTTGTTTCGAAAAATCGCGAGTGTCCTTAAAATTGTTGGTGCTGTGCAACGGCTTCTCTGCGGAGATTCAGAGGCGTCGTTAGTGATGGAAGTGCGCGCTTGTGCGGAAGTGGGGTTGTCGCAAAGTGCTAGTGAAAATAGTGAATTCCGCGTGGGCACGTTAGTGAAAATGTGAGTGCTACGTAACAAGGTAGAATATGTGCTTCGTAGTGCGCCGGTTAGGATAGCGTTGATGCAGTACTGTTGGATTACGTCGTTGGAACCTGTGAGAGCAGCCGTGGCAAAGAAGTCAACAAAAAGTAAGTTCGTGTTGGCTTAATAATTATATGTCTAAATATTGTCTATTAATTAGAAATATTTAATGTTCTAATTGCTGCTTTATCCTTCTTTTATTACGGCCGTTTCCCCACCGAGTGCGCTATGCAACAGGAAAGACTCTGTACTTTGTGCTGGGCCGGCGAGGAGGGCGCCAATGGAGCACCGCTGGAGACGACGTTGGAATCAGTGAGAGCAGCCGTGGCAAGGAAGTCATCTAAACAGGACCGCCTACGTACTTCGTGCTGGGGCGGCAAGGAGGGCGGCGATGGAGCACCGTTGGAGACGACGTTGGAATCAGTGAGAGCAGCCGTGGCAAGGAAGTCACCTAAACGTGAGTTCGCGATGAGTTCGTGGTTGTTTCGAAAAAATCGCGAGTGTCTTAAAATTGTTGGTGCTGTGCAACGGCTTTCTCTGCGGAGATTCAGAGGCGTCGTTAGTGATGGAAGTGCTGCTTGTCAGTGGGGTTGTCGCAAAGTGCTAGTGAAATAGTGAATTCCGCGTGGGCACGTTAGTGAAAATGTGAGTGCTACGTAACAAGGTAGAATATGTCTTCGTAGTGTGCCGGTTAGGATAGCGTTGACGCAGTACTGTTGGATTACGTCGTTGGAACCAGGAGAGCAGCCGTGGCAAAGAAGTCAATTAAAAGTAAGTTCGTGTTGACTTAAAATTATATGTCTAAATATTGTCTATTAATTAGAAATATTTAATTTCTAGATTGCTTTATCCTTCTTTCATTACGGCCGTTTCACACCGAGTGCGCTATGCAACATGAAAGACTCTGTACTTTGTCTGGCGAGGAGGGCGCTAAGACACCGCTGGAGATGACGTTAATCAGTGAGAGCAGCCGTGGCAAGGAAGTCATCTAAACAGGACCGCCTACGTACTTCATGCTGGCGGCAAGAGGGTGGCGATGGAGCACCGTTGGAGACGACTTTAATCAGCGAGACAGCCGTAAAGTCATCTAAACAGGACCGCCTACGTACTTCGTGCTGGGCGGCAAGACTGATGGAGCACCTTTGAACGACGTTGGAATCAGTAGCAGCCGTGGCAAGGAAGTCATCTAAACAGGACCGCCTACGTACTTCGTGCTGGGCGGCAGGGAGCGGCGATGGAGCACCGTTGGAGACGACGTTGGAATCAGTGAGAGCAGCCGTGGCAAGGAAGTCACCTAAACGTGAGTTCGCTGAGTCGTTGTTTCGAAAAATCGCGAGTGTCTTAAAATTGTTGGTGCTGTGCAACGGCTTCTCTGCGGAGATTCAGAGGCGTCGTTAGTGATGGAAGTGCGTGCTTCAGTGCGGGTTGTCGCAAAGTGCTAGTGAAAATAGTGATTCCGCGTGCACGTTAGTGAAAATGTGAGTGCTACGTAACAAGGTAAAATATGTCTTCGTGGTGATGGTTAGGATAGCGTTGATGCAGTACTGTTGGATTACGTCGTTGGAACCAGGAGAGCAGCCGTGGCAAAGAAGTCAACAAAAGTAAGTTCGTGTTGGCTTAAAATTATATTCTAAATATTGTCTATTAATTAGAAATATTTAATGTTCTAATTGCTGCTTTATCCTTCTTTCATTACGGCGTTTACACCGAGTGCGCTATGCAACATGAGACTCTGTAATTTGGCCGGCGAGGAGCGCTAAATGAGCACCGCTGGAGACGACGTTAATCAGTGAGAGCAGCCGTGGCAAGGAAGTCATCTAAACAGGACCGCCTACGTACTTCGTGCTCGGCAAGGAGGCGATGGAGCACCGTTGGAGACGACTTTGAATCAGCGAGAACAGCCGTGACAAGAAGTCATCTAAACAGGACCGCCTACGTACTTCGTGCTGAAGAGGCGGTGATGGAGCACCTTTGAGACGACGTTGGAATCAGTGAGAGCAGCCGTCAAGGAAGTCATCTAAACAGGACCGCCTACGTACTTCGTGCTGGGGCGGCAAGGAGGGCGGCGATGGAGCACCGTTGGAGACGACGTTGGAATCAGTGAGCAGCCGTGGCAAGTCACCTAAACGTGAGTTCGCGATGAGTTCGTGGTTGTTTCGAAAAATCGCGAGTGTCCTTAAAATTGTTGGTGCTGTGCAACGGCGTCTTTGCGGAGATTCAGAGGCGTCGTTAGTGATGGAAGTGCGTGCTTGTGCGGATGGGGGGTTGTCGCAAAGTGCTAGTGAAAATAGTGAATTCCGCGTGGGCACGTTGTGAAAATGTGAGTGCTACGTAACAAGGTAGAATATGTGCTTCGTAGTGTGCTGGTTAGGATAGCGTTAATGCAGTATCGTTGAATTACGTCGTTGGAACCAGTAAGAGCAGCCGTGGCAGACAAATCAACAAAAAGTAAGTTCGTGTTGACCTAAAATTTATCTTTCTAAATTTTATCCTATTAATTTGACTAGGTATATTTTATAGTTATTTGAAACAATATAAAATTATTCACATACAGGTCGGGTTCTCAACCTTATTCTAAAGTCTTTGCAACACGCGACTCGTTTCGCCTTATTAATATTTAATCGGTTTTTATTTATTTCTATTTTAATACCGTTGATATACTCGTTTCCCTGGTTTATCATCGTTACAAGATATGTGTAGCTATTGACTTGTCCGATGTTTTTTCCATTAATGTTGAAGCTTTAATATATTCTATGAGTTTTCTAGATTACAAATTTGGTCTTCTCGATATTAAGTGTCAGTCTGGATTTTCCGGTGCATGCGTTAGCTAGTGTCATTAGAAATATTTAATGTTCTAATTGCTGCTTTATCCTTCTTTCATTACGGCCGTTTCCCCACCGAGTGCGCTATGCAACAGGAAAGACTCTGTACTTTTTGCTGTGCCGGCGAGGAGGGCGCCAATGGAGCACCGCTGGAGATGACGTTGGAATCAGTGAGAGCAGCCGTGGCAAGGAAGTCATCTAAACAGGACCGCCTACGTACTTTGTGCTGGGGCGGCAAGGAGGGCGGCGATGGAGCACCGTTGGAGACGACGTTGGAATCAGTGAGAGCAGCCGTGGCAAGGAAGTCACCCAAACGTGAGTTCGCGATGAGTTCGTGGTTGTTTCGAAAAATCGCGAGTGCCCTTTAAAATTGTTGGTGCTGTGCAACGGCTTCTCTGCGGAGATTCAGAGGCGTCGTTAGTGATGGAAGTGCGCGCTTGTCGAAGTGGGTTGTCGCAAAGTGCTAGTGAAAATAGTGAATTCCGCGTGGGCAGTTGTGAAAATGTGAGTGCTCGTAACAAGATAGAATATGTGCTTCGTAGTGTGCTTAGGATAGCGTCGATGCAGTACCGTTGGATTACGTCGTTGGAACCTGTGAGAGCAGCCGTGGCAAAGAAGTCAACAAAAAGTAAGTTCGTGTTGGCTTAATAATTATGTGTCTAAATATTGTCTATTAATTAGAAATATTTAATGTTCTAATTGCTGCTTTATTCTTCTTTTATTACGGCCGTTTCCCCACCGAGTGCGCTATGCAACAGGAAAGACTCTGTACTTTGTGCTGGGCCGGCGAGGAGGGCGCCAATGGAGCACCGCTGGAGACGACGTTGGAATCAGTGAGAGCAGCCGTGGCAAGGAAGTCATCTAAACAGGACCGCCTACGTACTTCGTGCTGGGCCGATGAGGAGGGCGGTAATGGAGCACAGTTGGAGACGACGTTGGAATCAGTGAGAGCAGCCGTGGCAAGGAAGTCACCCAAACGTGAGTTCGTGGTTGTTTCGAAAAAATCGCGAGTGCCCTTAAAATTGTTGGTGCTGTGCAACGGCTTCTCTGCGGAGATTCAGAGGCGTCGTTAGTGATGGAAGTGCGCTTGTGCGGAAGTGATCGCAAAGTGCTAGTGAAAATAGTGAATTCCGCGTGGGCACGTTGTGAAAATGTGAGTGCTACGTAACAAGATAGAATATGTGCTTCGTAGTGTGCCGGTTAGAATAGCGTTGATGCAGTACCGTTGGATTACGTCGTTGGAACCTGTGAGAGCAGCCGTGGCAAAGAAGTCAACAAAAAGTGAGTTCGTGTTACTTAATTTATTGTATCTAAATATTGTCTATTAATTAGAAATATTTAATGTTCTAATTGCTGCTTTATCCTTCTTTTATTACGGCCGTTTCCCCACCGAGTGCGCTATGCAACAGGAAAGACTCTGTACTTTGTGCTGGGCCGGCGAGGAGGGCGCCAATGGAGCACCGATGGAGACGACGTTGGAATCAGTGAGAGCAGCCGTGGCAAGGAAGTCATCTAAACAGGACCGCCTACGTACTTCGTGCTGGGGCGGCAAGGAGGGCGGCGATGGAGCACCGTTGGAGACGACTTTGGAATCAGCGAGAGCAGCCGTGGCAAGGAAGTCATCTAAACAGGACCGCCTACGTACTTCGTGCTGGGGCGGCAAGGAGGGCGGTGATGGAGCACCTTTGGAGACGACGTTGGAATCAGTGAGAGCAGCCGTGGCAAGGAAGTCACCTAAACGTGAGTTCGCGATGAGTTCGTGGTTGTTTCGAAAAATCGCGAGTGTCCTTAAAATTGTTGGTGCTGTGCAACGGCTTCTCTGCGGAGATTCAGAGGCGTCGTTAGTGATGGAAGTGGCGCTTGTCAAGTGGGGTTGTCGCAAAGTGCTAGTGAAAATAGTGAATTCCGCGTGGGCACGTTGTAAAATGTGAGTGCTACGTAACAAAATAGAATATGTGCTTCGTAGTGTGCCGGTTAGGATACCGTTGATGCAGTACCGTTGGATTACGTCGTTGGAACCAGTAAGAGCA
Organism: Sinelater perroti; assembly: GCA_036346155.1. Classification (NCBI taxonomy): domain Eukaryota; kingdom Metazoa; phylum Arthropoda; class Insecta; order Coleoptera; family Elateridae; genus Sinelater; species Sinelater perroti. Next base: position 1,554,574 of record JARFIY010000015.1, on the reverse strand, counting down.
GCCGTGGCAGACAAATCAACAAAAGTAAGTTCGTGTTTACCTAAAATTTATCTTTCTAAATTTTATCTGTTAATCTGACTAGGTATATTTTATAATAGGTTATGTAAACAATATAAAATTATTCACATACAGGTCGGGTTCTCAACCTTAATCTCAAGCCTTTGCAACACGTGACTCGTTTCGCCTTATTAATATTTAATCGGTTTTTATTTATTTATATTTTAATATCGTTGACATACTCGTTTCCCTGGTTTATCATCGTTACAAGATATGTGTAGCTATTGACTTGTCCGATGTTTTTTTTTCCATTAATGTTGTAGCTTTAATATATTCTATGAGTTTTCTAGATTACAAATTTGGTCTTCTCGATATTAAGTGTCAGTCTGGATTTTCCGGTGCATGCGTTAGCTAGTGTCATTAGAAATATTTAATGTTCTAATTGCTGCTTTATCCTTCTTTCATTACGGCCGTTTCCCCACCGAGTGCGCTATGCAACAGGAAAGACTCTGTACTTTGTGCTGGGCCGGCGAGGAGGGCGCCAATGGAGCACCGCTGGAGACGACGTTGGAATCAGTGAGAGCAGCCGTGGCAAGATCTTAAACAGGACCGCCTACGTACTTCGTGCTCGGCAGGAGGCGCGATGGAGCACCGTTGGAGACGACGTTGGAATCAGTGAGAGCAGCCGTGGCAAGGAAGTCATCTAAACAGGACCGCCTACGTACTTCGTGCTGGGGCGGCAAGGAGGGCGGTGATGGAGCACCGTTGGAGACGACGTTGGAATCAGTGAGAGCAGCCGTGGCAAGGAAGTCACCTAAACGTGAGTTCGCGATGAGTTCGTGGTTGTTTCGAAAAAATCGCGAGTGCCCTTAAAATTGTTGGTGCTGTGCAACGGCTTCTCTGCGGAGATTCAGAGGCGTCGTTAGTGATGGAAGTGCGCGCTTGTGCGGAAGTGGGGTTGTCGCAAAGTGCTAGTGAAAATAGTGAATTCCGCGTGGGCACGTTAGTGAAAATGTGAGTGCTACGTAACAAGGTAGAATATGTGCTTCGTAGTGTGCCGGTTAGGATAGCGTTGATGCAGTACCGTTGGATTACGTCGTTGGAACCAGTAAGAGCAGCCGTGGCAGTAAATCAACAAAAGTAAGTTCGTGTTGACCTAAAATTTATCTTTCTAAATTTTATCTGTTAATCTGACTAGGTATATTTTAATAGGTTATGTAAACAATATAAAATTATTCACATCATTGGGTTCTCAACCTTATTCTCAAGTCTTTGCAACACGCGACTCGTTTCGCCTTATTAATATTTAATCGGTTTTTATTTATTTCTATTTTAATACCGTTGATATACTCGTTTCCCTGGTTTATCATCGTTACAAGATATGTGTAGCTATTGACTTGTCCGATGTTTTTTTTCCATTAATGTTGAAGCTTTAATATATTCTATGAGTTTTCTAGATTACAAATTTGGTCTTCTCGATATTAAGTGTCAGTCTAGATTTTCCGGTGCATGCGTTAGCTAGTGTCATTAGAAATATTTAATGTTCTAATTGCTGCTTTATCCTTCTTTCATTACGGCCGTTTCCCCACCGAGTGCGCTATGCAACAGGAAAGACTCTGTACTTTGTGCTGGGCCGGCGAGGAGGGCGCCAATGGAGCACCGCTGGAGACGACGTTGGAATCAGTGAGAGCAGCCGTGGCAAGGAAGTCATCTAAACAGGACCGCCTACGTACTTCGTGCTGGGGCGGCAAGGAGGGCGGCGATGGAGCACCGTTGGAGACGACGTTGGAATCAGTGAGAGCAGCCGTGGCAAGGAAGTCATCTAAACAGGACCGCCTACGTACTTCGTGCTGGGGCGGCAAGGAGGGCGGCGATGGAGCACCGTTGGAGACGACGTTGGAATCAGTGAGAGCAGCCGTGGCAAGGAAGTCATCTAAACAGGACCGCCTACGTACTTCGTGCTGGGCCGATGAGGAGGGCGGTAATGGAGCACAGTTGGAGACGACGTTGGAATCAGTGAGAGCAGCCGTGGCAAGGAAGTCACCTAAACGTGAGTTCGCGATGAGTTCGTGGTTGTTTCGAAAAAATCGCGAGTGTCCTTAAAATTGTTGGTGCTGTGCAACGGCTTCTCTGCGGAGATTCAGAGGCGTCGTTAGTGATGGAAGTGCGTGCTTGTGCCGAAGTGGGGTTGTCGCAAAGTGCTAGTGAAAATAGTGAATTCCGCGTGGGCACGTTGTGAAAATGTGAGTGCTACGTAACAAGGTAAAATATGTGCTTCGTAGTGTGCCGGTTAGGATAGCGTTGATGCAGTACCGTTGGATTACGTCGTTGGAACCTGTGAGAGCAGCCGTGGCAAGGAAGTCACCTAAACGTGAGTTCGCGATGAGTTCGTGGTTGTTTCGAAAAAATCGCGAGTGTCCTTAAAATTGTTGGTGCTGTGCAACGGCTTCTCTGCGGAGATTCAGATGCGTCGTTAGTGATGGAAGTGCGTGCTTGTGCCGAAGTGGGGTTGTCGCAAAGTGCTAGTGAAAATAGTGAATTCCGCGTGGGCACGTTGTGAAAATGTGAGTGCTACGTAACAAGGTAAAATATGTGCTTCGTAGTGTGCCGGTTAGGATAGCGTTGATGCAGTACCGTTGGATTACGTCGTTGGAACCTGTGAGAGCAGCCGTGGCAAAGAAGTCAACAAAAAGTAAGTTCGTGTTGGCTTAATAATTATGTGTCTAAATATTGTCTATTAATTAGAAATATTTAATGTTCTAATTGCTGCTTTATCCTTCTTTTATTACGGCCGTTTCCCCACCGAGTGCGCTATGCAACAGGAAAGACTCTGTACTTTGTGCTGGGCCGGCGAGGAGGGCGCCAATGGAGCACCGCTGGAGACGACGTTGGAATCAGTGAGAGAAGCCGTGGCAAGGAAGTCATCTAAACAGGACCGCCTACGTACTTCGTGCTGGGCCGATGAGGAGGGCGGTAATGAAGCACCGTTGGAGACGACGTTGGAATCAGTGAGAGCAGCCGTGGCAAGGAAGTCACCCAAACGTGAGTTCGCGATGAGTTCGTGGTTGTTTCGAAAAAATCGCGAGTGCCCTTAAAATTGTTGGTGCTGTGCAACGGCTTCTCTGCGGAGATTCAGAGGCGTCGTTAGTGATGGAAGTGCGCGCTTGTGCGGAAGTGGGGTTGTCGCAAAGTGCTAGTGAAAATAGTGAATTCCGCGTGGGCACGTTAGTGAAAATGTGAGTGCTACTTAACAAGGTAGAATATGTGCTTCGTAGTGTGCCGGTTAGGATAGCGTTGATGCAGTACCGTTGGATTACATCGTTGGAATCAGTGAGAGCAGCCGTGGCAAGGAAGTCATCTAAACAGGACCGCCTACGTACTTCGTGCTGGGGCGGCAAGGAGGGCGGCGATGGAGCACCGTTGGAGACGACTTTGGAATCAGCGAGAGCAGCCGTGGCAAGGAAGTCACCCAAACGTGAGTTCGCGATGAGTTCGTGGTTGTTTCGAAAAAATCGCGAGTGTCCTTAAAATTGTTGGTGCTGTGCAACGGCTTCTCTGCGGAGATTCAGAGGCGTCGTTAGTGATGGAAGTGCGCGCTTGTGCGGAAGTGGGGTTGTCGCAAAGTGCTAGTGAAAATAGTGAATTCCGCGTGGGCACGTTAGTGAAAATGTGAGTGCTACTTAACAAGGTAGAATATGTGCTTCGTAGTGTGCCGGTTAGGATAGCGTTGATGCAGTACCGTTGGATTACGTCGTTGGAACCAGTAAGAGCAGCCGTGGCAGACAAATCAACAAAAAGTAAGTTCGTGTTGACCTAAAATTTATCTTTCTAAATTTTATCTGTTAATCTGACTAGGTATATTTTATATTAGGTTATGTAAACAATATAAAATTATTCACATACAGGTCGGGTTCTCAACCTTATTCTCAAGTCTTTGCAACACGCGACTCGTTTCGCCTTATTAATATTTAATCGGTTTTTATTGATTTCTATTTTAATACCGTTGATATACTCGTTTCCCTGGTTTATCATCGTTACAAGATATGTGTAGCTATTGACTTGTCCGATGTTTTTTTTTCCATTAATGTTGAAGCTTTAATATATTCTATGAGTTTTCTAGATTACAAATTTGGTCTTCTCGATATTAAGTGTCAGTCTGGATTTTCCGGTGCATGCGTTAGCTAGTGTCATTAGAAATATTTAATGTTCTAATTGCTGCTTTATCCTTCTTTCATTACGGCCGTTTCCCCACCGAGTGCGCTATGCAACAGGAAAGACTCTGTACTTTGTGCTGGGCCGGCGAGGAGGGCGCCAATGGAGCACCGCTGGAGACGACGTTGGAATCAGTGAGAGCAGCCGTGGCAAGGAAGTCATCTAAACAGGACCGCCTACGTACTTCGTGCTGGGGCGGCAAGGAGGGCGGCGATGGAGCACCGTTGGAGACGACGTTGGAATCAGTGAGAGCAGCCGTGGCAAGGAAGTCACCTAAACGTGAGTTCGCGATGAGTTCGTGGTTGTTTCGAAAAAATCGCGAGTGCCCCTAAAATTGTTGGTGCTGTGCAACGGCTTCTCTGCGGAGATTCAGAGGCGTCGTTAGTGATGGAAGTGCGCGCTTGTGCGGAAGTGGGGTTGTCGCAAAGTGCTAGTGAAAATAGTGAATTCCGCGTGGGCACGTTAGTGAAAATGTGAGTGCTACGTAACAAGGTAGAATATGTGCTTCGTAGTGTGCAGGTTAGGATAGCGTTGATGCAGTACTGTTGGATTACGTCGTTGGAACCTTTGAGAGCAGCCGTGGCAAACAAGTCAATAAAAAGTAAGTTCCTGTTGACTTAATAATTATATGTCTAAATTTTGTGTATTAATTAGAAATATTTAATGTTCTAATTGCTGCTTTATCCTTCTTTCATTCCGGCCGTCTCCCAATCGAGAGAAAGGCTATGAATTTCGTGCTGCGTCTGCGAGGAAGGCGGCGATTGAGCTCCGTTGGAGACGACGTTGGAACCAGTAAGAGCAGCCGTGGGAAGGAAGTTATCTAAACAGGACAGCCTATGTACTTCATCCTGGGTCGGCGAGGTCGGTGTTTAAGCAGCAGTGGAGACTGTTAGAAGTAGTGTGGTGATGGAACAGAATTGGAGCTGTCATTATTAGCAGCCAGATCCACCGGGTTAAAGAAGTCGTCTAAAGGTAAGCTAGAGATGAGTGCTTAGATGTTTCTGATCATGGTGGTAGTGTATAATGTTTTTGGTGGTTTTCAATGGTGTGTGTTAGAACAAGGGAAAGCTTAATGTGGTATTAATCTGCAGGCATTTTATCATTTAACCAATCAAGCTATCGGTGCTACTGCCATGTTGAAGGTTGGCAATCATCATCGCTGTTGTAATTTTCAGTAGATGTGCATCAAAACAATTCTTTGTGATTTTATAGGTATGACATTCCTTTTTTATATCTTGTCTTTTATTAGCGATAGTCTAGTGTATTTTCCCCTTTTGTGAGGTTTTAAGCTTTCGTTTCTTTTTGGCTTCTACTAATTCTTTTTCTTTTCTATGCATGATAGGACCTCCATGTTTGTTATATGATTCATCCGCGATATATTTATTATCCTTCTGTACACCCACATTCCAAATGCTTCGCTTATCTTGAGAATTGTTATGTGTAAGATCCAAACTTTTACTCCGTAAAAGAGTAGTAAAGACATAGCGTTTTGCTAATCGGTTTCTTACCTTAAACTCGTGTCTTTGCTACATAAGACTTGATTTATCTTAATGCTATTTACTCGAGCTTATTTATTTCTATTTTAGTGTCGTGGGTGTCCTTTTTCGTCTGGTTTATCATCGTTACAAGATATGTGTGGTTATTGACTTGTTCGATGTTTTTTCCATTGATGTTAAAGCTCTAATTTATTCTGAAACTTTTGATATTATAAATTTGTTAATCTCGATATTAATTGTCAGTCTAGATTTTCTGCTACATTCAGTTTATTTTCCTTCTTCTTCCATCTTGCTTAAGGTCTATATTTAAACACACGCCTCTTCAATCTTTCTTTATCGTTCTCAGTTACTTGCTTGTTGATTCTATTTAGGGCTTGTTAATTTGATGTTTATTTAACGATTAGGTGGTCTACCCCCAGGTCTTTTAAAATTATAATGTGTCTATGTTAATATAGCTTTGTGCCATCCTTCTGAATCGCTTCTTACCAAATGTCTTGCACATGTCCATTTTTTTGGGTTACTTGTCTTATATTTTAATGTTATTTACAGCATTGTTCCTTCTACTGCGCGTTTTGTTGCTCTTAAGATGTTCATGTTTTGTGCAATTTTCCGCTCCATAGCACATCGCAGGTAAAATGCTTGTATTCAATACTATTACCTTTAAATGAATGGGAATATTTTTGTTTTTCATTTCAATTGTAAGTTCCTATCCAAAGAGTCGTCCCGATGCGGTAATTATTAGCACCCTCTCCCCTTTTGGCGTTTCAACAGCTACCGTGACCGGTGCTTCCAGGAATGCTAGGAACTAGGGGCCTTATATTTGGTTGTACTATATTCATTGAGAATTTATATTTATTGAGATTTTTGAAGATATTAGGTCTTATCATTCCACTCTAGCCAAGTGAGGGTTTGAATATGGGGGAGCAGATCTTAGTTGGATTTGTGGGGATGTTATAACAAATATTCCTCACATATCGTTTTTTATTTACAGACGCTATTCAAAAGCTTGTTCTGGTTCTGGTACCGGCGTTCTTTGGCTCGCCACTAGTTCCGATAGTACTATTTTGGAGGTGTCGATCGGACGATGTTGGTCACGTCATTGTCGGATTTGGCTTACGATTCGGCAAGATCCTATCCCTAGTGGGAAGGCTTTTAGACAGCGCCAAGGCCAGTTCGAAGGCTTGCGAGCAGCGGCAGCGAACTGTCTTAGACTGGCGTAAGGCACGCTATTTTCCCCTAGGGATTGTGAAAAAATCGCGTGATTGGACTGTCTTGCACCTCCAATTGTCGGTTTCTGGGAATGCTTCTCGGCTCGGCATTACGCTAATTTCTTCGTTTCGCGGAAACACTTTGCGTTCCCATATTAGGCTAATTCTTTTGCTTCGTGGAAGTCCTTTGTGTCTTGACGGATTGAATAGTAATAGGTAGCACTAAGGATTTGGGACATGATTCTGCTCTCTCTTCCCCCCCCCCTCTCTCTCTCTCTCTCGGGAGGTGAGAGAAAATTAAGACTCGCGTAGGCAGGGTCGTTCACCTGAAGTAGACCTGTCTTTGTCGTGATTACAAAGAATGTATACCCGTTACCCTATTTGCTTCATTATATATATTTAATGTTTTAATTGCTATTCCATCAATTTTTATTTCAGCCGTCTTTCCTTTGAAAATTTTTTAAAGATTTCTTTACAGATTTCTGAACAGAGTTGATGGCAACGCATATCATTATCTTACTCCTTTTTTGTTTTTACCCCTTCAACTTTTTATTGTCGATCGGAAAATCACCTTTTAGTAACGGACTTTATCGAACCCCTTACTACAGTCGATAAACTACGCTTTACATCTAAGCATCTCCGATCTATATACTAAATGAGGAGACGGCTTATCGAAGTTTCAAGCCTCTTTTAAAATCCACATGAGTGTCACTGATATCCATGTCTAATTTCAAATATATTTGGTCATAGATAACTCCCGTGTGGGGTTGCTGGTCCCCCATCGGGCGCCTCCCCAGGTGGCGGATAGGGGAACGCTCACCAGATATGGTGGGTACCGGGGAAATAAAATACCCGGGGCGGACCAAAACCAGCAATAATTAATCGAAAACTACTGGTATAAGTAGTCCCTCGTGCTAACCAATAGCTTAGGGTGAAAGAGTTACCAAGATCAGGGCACCTCTCTTGCCTCTGGGATGAGAAACCGTCCCCAAAGGCGGAAGAACCAGTATGGTCAACGGCGTGAAGATGCAGAAGACAACAGAAAACCACTGCATTAAAGATTCTATACGAATGTCCTTAATAAAGAAATTATCATGGCTAATTTCAAGATTAAAATCCGCCAATCGGATCTCCGGGGCGGAAAATTCTGAATAACGCTATGAAAATTGGTACATGGAACGTACGAAGTATGTACGAAGCCTGAAAAACACACAATAGGAAATGCAAAGATTGAACCTGAACATATTAGGTATAAGTAAAACTAGATGGCCTAATAAGGGATAACAATCAACAGAAAACGGTACGATCTACTATTCAAGTAATGGTGATGAAAGAAGTAAACAAACCAGTAATAAATTTCATCCCAATATCAGATAGGGTCATGCTACTACAAGTACAGAAAAAACACTGCAAACTCAACTTAATTCAAACATATGCTCCTACCGAAAAGAAAGCAGATGAAGAGGTAGAGGCATTCTATAAACAAATCGATAATATGTTTCAATCTGTTAAATCTAAAGACGTAGTTCCAGGTTTCTAGATTTTAATGTCAAAGTTGTGGGAAGATTTTGACTCAAAATAAAAAATAAAAAAGCAGAACGTTTAATACAATTCTGCCAAGAAAATAATTTAATTATAATCCAGTTACCAAAGCATCGCTTATATACTTGGAAAGAAGAAGAATAGATAACTAATTTATTGAATATGACGTTTCATATCAATAATTTTCTAGATGTCACTTGAGAGTTGTCAAGTCTCGGACTTTTCCATCTTTTATATTTTCAAGAGCATATAATACTTCTTCTTTGGTGCTATCCATATCAGTTTTATCTTGATTTGTAAATATTTTCTTTGAATCAGTTCTATAATCCGCAAATACATTTTTGGTGTATTCTCTTTGTCGTTAAAAGGTTGCCTTCTATATTTATTAAGATCTTTTCATCTTTATCTAAAAAAAACAGTTGTTTGATTCTTTTCTGTAAGTTTGCTTGTTCTGTTACTTTTTTATGCAGATAGAATAAAATCATTTTTTACCCTTGGTAATACTTTTTATTTGCTTGTTTTATCTTCATTCCCATATCTTTCTTTATTTCTTTATATTTTTGAAATCCCTTGTTAATTTATCATGCTTAAAATCTCATGAATCATATGTTAAATGTTTTTGTACTGTAGATGTGTTTAATATCTCTTTCCACGGATTAAATATGACACCTGCGCTGTTTTGCATATCTTGTTAATATCATTATTGCCATTGTTAATCTCATCTAAGTTTTCTTTTTTATAATACGGTTTTCCTAATAACTAGTGGTTGTAGTCCTCTTGCGCCTAATCTAAAACTCATTTTTGGGTTTTTGATTATTTTAATTTTAACATTCAGTTAGGGGATTATGATCTATCTGATTTCAACAACTTTATCCGTTTTGTCTGCAGTGTCTAACCTACTATTTGGTAATTTAACCAGATAATAGTTACAATGGTTTTTCTTGACAAAACTCAAATAGTCGATCTCCTCTCTACAATACTTGGCCATAACAAATTCAACAAATTCCGTTAGTGATGAAAATGCGCGCTTTATGATCGATGGTGTGATCGCGAAGTGCTAGTAAAAGTAGTGTATTCTGTGCGGACGCGTTGATGAACGTTTTAGTGCTATGCAACAAGGCAGGCTATGTACTTCGTGCTGGGCCGGCGAGGAGGGCAACGATGGAGTACCGTTGATCGCAAAGTACTAGTAAAAGTAGTGTAATTCCTGTGACCGCGGTAGTAAACTTGGGTGCTGTGTAATAAGACAGACTAAGTACTTGGTGTTGGTCCGGAGGAGGACGGAGTTGGAGCAGCAGTGGATACTATGTTGGAAGCAGCAAGATCCGTGGGGATAGAAAAGCTTTACTGCTGGTCTGGTGAGTATGGAGACGACGGAGTAAGATTGGAGCTGTTGTTAAAACCAGGTTGTTCCACAGGGTTAAAGAAGTCGTCTAAAGGTAGGTTCGAGATGACGGCGTAGATATTCCAGATAATGGTGAGTGTATTTGATACTCTTAAATGCAAGTTTTAAGGCCCAATTTTTTTGTAAATTTTTATGTTTAACTTGGACAGATAATTAAAATTTATTTGTAGATTATTTGTACACGTTATAAAATAATTTGCTCATAGCAGCTTTAGTCACCTTATTTCTTTAATTAACCCAAAAATTTAACTGATCACTTGTTTCAATTAATGCAGGCAGTAATTTTTCCAATCTTATCAAATCAGAAAGTACAAACTGATTAATGTAGAAAGCCACAAACATTTTCTACATTTTTTGCTAAAAAATCTGCTTAGAATTTCTTTGCATGTGATATAAAAAGACGCATTGCTTTATTTTTGTATGTACTAAATATTTGTCCTTCATCTTCTGACACTTATCCACTACTCAACTAATCAAGATATGCGCACAAACAAGTGCAACAGACATTGATAGTGATGTAAGTGTGGACCTTTAGTCGAGGTGTGATCGCGAAGTGCTAGTAAAGTAGTGTATTCCGTATGACCGCGATAGTAATCGTAGACTTGAGTGTTGTGTAATAAGACAAAGTACTTGGTGTTGGGTCAGCGAGAAGGGTGGCGATAGGGGACTGTTGGAGGCGAGGTTGACAGCAGCAAAGTCTGCCGGGGTAAAGAAGTCATCTAAAGGTAGGTTCGAGATGACGACGTAGATGTTCCGGAAATGGTGAGTGTTTTTAAAAATTCTAAGTGGTGGACAATGTCTCTTTTATGGACAATAATACATTCACGTCAATGAGATTCTAAGATATTTAATGTTGCGTTTTGTCACGCTCTTGTTAAGGTCCTGAATTCTTTTAGTTAGTGTTTTCTCTTCGAATTAGGTACTTTAAAATGCGTGTTCAAATTAAGTGTTAGCGTTATAAAACATCATCAGATAAGTAAAATGTAATTATTATCAACAATCTTTAACTTGAAAATAGATTTGCTTTTTCTTTTTTTGCTCTTTTAGAAGTTTAGCGACAGGACCGATAAATAGAACTTTAAAATAATAAGGTAAATCTTTTGTGTGGGCATTGAATGATTAATAGAGGCAAGTTTTTTTCACTATACTAATGATGTAGGATGAAAAATGGAAATAGTGCTAGCAGCAATAAAGCTCAAAGGACAAGAAATATGGATAAATGAGGAATATCCCAAGCAAATTATAGAGCAAAAAAGATTTTAATGCAGCATATAAAATACACAGCAAAACAACAAAGGGTTTTCCAAATAAAACTAAAACTATTTCCGATACAAACTTTTTGTATTATTTTGAAGCATAGTCTATTACATTATGTTTTGAATAACATCATTTAAGTGTCTCCATCTCGACCGCGTATACGCGAGCAAATTCGATGAACTCAATTTTCTCTGGTCTAATGTCAGGAATTTAGCGTTCGATTTTCAATCTTACAATTAAAATTACAAGGTTTCGTGATTTGTTTACATAGACTACATATTTAAATTACAAAAGTAATTAATTACGTCAATAGTAGCATTAGCAGTGTAAGAGGTGGCATCGTATTGTTGGAACTACATGTCCTTCAAATCAATTTCATCTAAATTTGCCCACAAATCTGTTAACATCAATCGCTACCGCTCACTAATCACTGCAACCACATCTCCTATCTGGTTTTAGAAAAATAATGGTTTGATGATGCCATTTTGCTTTTCATGAATCTTTTGAGGATTGTTTTCATAGCAAAAACCACAATTTTGTTAGTTAATACATCCAGTTAACTAGAAATGAGCTTCATCTGGGAAGATAATTTTTGACTAAAATTATGATCCGTTTTAAGTTGCTCTAAAGCCCAAGCAACAAAGTCACGGCGCTTACAATGCCCCAGTGGCTTCAGTTCTTGGGTCAACACAATCTTATCCGAGTATAAACTTAAATCTTTTTGGAAAATATGCCAAGTTATTATTCTTCTAAACCCTAATTCTTGAGCACGATAAATTTGCAACGCTATCTCTACATTTCTTGCTATTTGATGTCTTAGTGGTATTTCCGAATCGTCAAAAATTGTAAATTTTTGAACGATTCGACTAATAGCAAGCACAGAAGGGCGATTATGTGGACCAAAGAGCACGTTGAGTGTTCACAAAAGAACGCCTATTCTAATAAAATTTTTGGACAGTAACCAAACGTTTTTAAAGCGTGTATTTCACCATGATAAATTGTCAGAATACACTAAGCACAAATAACATTTTAAAAATGGATGACCTTTAGTTTCAAAATCATCATTCTTATTGGAAACTGTTTACACGGTATTCCCAATAATGCCATTACATACTGATTAGAACGATAAAGTAAAACGGTTAACTGTGTGCCTAATATTTTTGGGATTTATAAAATAGTCATTGTTAAGTATAATTACAATGGATTTATTTAAAATTGCCACTCTTAGCCTCTATACAAGGTTTAAGACGTCAGGACTAGTCGCCTATGGTAACACGCTACATCCATTGGAAAAGTCTTGACTGCAGTCATCAGGGTCACAAACTATGCCCTTTGAAAGTGTCCACAATTTTTAATCTAATGGATTGAGATCTGGACTATCAAAAGGCCAATCCTCTACTATTAGAAAATGAGGCACATTGTTGCTTATTCGAGTTTGAATTGATTGTGCTTTATTGGAAGAGTTTTGCTGAAAGATCCAAGGCTCACTTCGAAAAAGCATGTGATTCAAAGGTTTTACTACACCTACCAGAACATTCTATTGATGCACAGCGTAACAAAAAAGAGATCACAAAATTACTAGTAAACTATTCTTTATATAGTCGGGGGAAGAGCTAGAGAAGAAGTAAGAGTTGTTGTAAACTAGCATTAATAAAAAGGTTAATTAGTATAAAATTGAAAAACTTAAACGAGGAAATTAGAAATAAAACACACAAAAGAATCAGTAATAGAAAAAAATTAAATTAGCTAAGACATGTAACTAGAATGAAAGAAAATAGGCTTTTTAAAATAGTAATGGAAGTTGTCAAAGGCAAAAAAAGAAGACTAAGAAGACCAAGAAAGATAGAAAGGATAGTAGGAATAATAGACAAAAAAGAAAAATCAATAAGGTAAATGTAATTAGCTACGATCAGATTGGAGTGGAAGAAATGGTGTAATAGATAAATGAAGCAAGTAAATAATATATACCCAAAGCTATATAAAGGTATAAGAAATAAGAAAGAAGAAGTACAAAATTTTTACATATTTGGGCCACTAAGGAGACCGGCCTGGTAGAGAAGTTAGTAGCTAGATCTTCTTTCTACGAGAGAAGAATCAAAAAGCTCCCAGCAAAATGCTTAGAAAAACTACATTAAAAAATAAGTTTTAATAAGCGAGGGAACTGTGAGCCAGTCGAAATTTTCGAGATGATACAGATATTTCGAATTCAGCGAGCTCAGTTTCTAAGCTTTGTTTGGTACTACTCTTGAGTTTTTACTCACACTACCTACCATATCGTTTTTTACATCTTAAACCTTGGCGAAGTGGCGTCCTGCCAAGACGTGAGCTATTGATCGGGACCTACAGTAGTCCGATTGATACTGTGGGGGGATAATAGTTCAAATCAAGATCCTGAAGATCAACAAGTAATTGTTCAGCTCGTTCTTGCATTAAAGCGGAAGACACTCAACGACACAAAAAGAACGTATGTTTTTGAAATATGCGGTAGTTGGAAAGAGGGAGATCGGCGACCGTCGCACACCGTCTGTGAGTAGTTCAAAGGGTTCAGTTCAACCTCGCGGATTATTTGAGCAACTCTTTGCCCTGACTTCTAGTAAATCCCAAAAAATGCAGTACGACACATAATAGTCGTATAAACTCTGAAATAGTTTGATCATGTGAATAATTTATTTGTAGCACTTGCAACACTTTACCATAAAATAATTAAAAATAATTGAACATAATCGGAGCAGTAAATAGAGTAGCAATTGATGCAGTAATTTGAGTAATATTAGAGAACAAATTGTGGAAGTAGTTGCACAGTAATTAGAGGAGTTTTGTAATAGTGTGTGGGGAAGTTTTTGAGTAGTAATTGGGGGAGTATTGTAGCTGTAGTTGGTACAGTACTAGGGTAATATTAGGATAGTAATTAGAGCAGTAATGCAGCATTAACAGAGAGGTAAGTTAATATATTTGGAGCAGCAATTGAAGTAGTATTCGGGCAGTAATTGGAACAGCCATTAGAGCAGTAGTAGAGTAGTAATTGAAGCATTAATTGGAACAGTAGTGAAGCCAAAGCTAAAGCAGTATTGGAACAATAATGGAGCAGTAATTTAATATTATTGGTGCAATGATAGAGAACAAATTAAAGCAAGATTGTTACAGTAATTGGAGCAATACTAGGGTAGTACATAGAGCAATAATTAGAGAAGTCTATGGGGTGGTATTTAGGCAGTAATTTAATCAGTATTAGAGCAGTAATATAGTAACAACAGAGCAGTAATTAAATATAATTGAAGCGGTAAGTGGAGTAGTGTTTCAGCAGTAATTGAAGTATTAATTAAAGCAGTATTACTGCAGTAATTAGAATAGTAGTTGGAACAGTAATGGGTCAGTAATTGAAGTAGTAATTTCAATAGTAATTAAGATTGTACACCATTGTTGCAATAATTTGAGCAATATTGAAGCAGAAATTTGAGAAGTATATTGAGCAGCAATTGAAACAGTACTTGACCAGTAACTGGAGTAGTTTTGGAGAAGTATTTGAGCAGTAATTGAAATAGTAATTTTAAAAGTAACTGGAACAAAATTGGTTCAGTAATAGAGCAGTAATTAGAGCGCTAATTAAAGCAGTAATAAAAGTAGCAATTAGAGCAATATTTAAGCAGCAATTGGAACAGTATTGGAGTAGTAATTGAAACAGTATATGAGGTAGTAATTGAAGTAATACTTACGGAAATTTTATAGCGGGAATCCGAGCAGTATTGGAGCGGTATTACAGTACAGCAACATTAATAATCTCACTTTCAGGTCAAAATTTTTGCAAAAATATAATGTTGACATAACTGTATACGTAATGAAGCCATGCATCTTTGCCTTTGTATCAGAAAGAGTTTTATTGTTTTATTGTTTACTCAACATATCCAGTTTTTTAAAGATGTCTGTTAAATAACTCACAAATGCTTTACCATCAACGGTAATCAGGTGCTTTCATTTTAGGATTCTCTCCTACAAAATCACTAAGAATATCAAATAGTCCCATAATTATTTTCAAGCAATTCCCCTTTGAAAGCATCTTATCCCAACGTCAAGTAGATGTCTTACCTGGTTTGTATTTTTTCTTTATAAAATTGTTGGGAGACGCCCCCATTTGCCATTACCTTTGATAGCATTGAGATATTTTATAACTTATTTTAGTGCCTCATTAAGAGCAGGCGAAAAACTTTTGGACATTAAGTTCTCTCTTTGAATAACACATTTCAACATTACACACGGGTTGACTGGTAGTGACTTCTTATGCGGTGTGATAAAACAAAAATAGACATAAGATTGCCTTTAATAATAGTGGTAACAGAACAGAACCGGAATTGCACTATCAAAAACAATTAGTAAAGTGTAGTAGCAAAATGGGATAGCGATGCGTATAAAACGGACGAGAGCAAAAGAAAAACGTGTGGAAAATCTTGAGTAGTTGTATGGAAGATCTATAAATAGGGCACCTACAAAAAAAAAAAAGGTAACCGAAGGAAAATTGGGTAAAATATTAGAGATGATGGAGGAGATGTGCACAGACTAAACAGATATGAAGATAGAGCAAAAATAAATAAAAAAAACTTGCAAAGTAGGAACTAGAATTTGCGTTGTAGAATTGGGCAACGAAATGGAAAAGAACGAAATCGTGAAAAACAAGTCAAAGAGAAGAGAGCTTATATTTATTAATGATGATATAAAACCGAAAGAATTAGAGAAAAAATCCCAATTGAAAGCATTTGCCAAAACAGAAAAGGATAAAGGAAAGGTAACATAAATTGGTTACAACAAAGTAATGGTAAATAGAGGTGGATAAAATAACCGAGAGAGTGGAAAAACTAAGGATGACTAACCAGGATGGAAAATGGAAAGCGGCACTGGCAATAAAATGGATCTGGTTTTGGAATTTCAATTTCAATAAGTAAGGAAGAGGAATTGACAGAGAAATTGGAAAAAATAAAAGTTTAAAGACGATTTTCCCATGTTAATCAAATGGGAAATTTGATTTGCCTACAGGCACGCGAAAATAAGGGTTACCAATGAGTTTTTTATTTCAAAATAGTTATTTACCATGAAAAGAAGACACTTAACTAGTCCTCTCAAAAGAATTCGCGATTTGGGAAATAACGGACACCCTACAGCTCATGTACTGTGATTTGTATAGGAATCGTCTGTATATCAGATTAGCCCACTCGTTAGGTAAGATGTAGTTCTTTGAATTACTCTCACAATAAATGTTTGTCAAAAGAATATTCAGCATGAGATTACCTCCTCTATTTTCTTGTGATCACAACTATCATAGTGCATACACCAGTTTCTATTTGAATTCATTCTATAGACACCCATCTAGGCTTCCTCCTTTAGATTACATCCAAGGGGATTAGATTTAGAACATTTTTATAAATCCTGTAGCAGAACTTCTTATGACTCTACACATGCGCAAGCATATTTTGTATCTTAGTTATCTTTGTGATAGCTGTCCTCTGCTCTAATTTTGTTATTATCTTATAATCGGTATGTAATTTGTAAATTTGACACATGCTGGTTTTGAAGACAATACCTTTTAGTATGGCCGTGCTTCTGACATCTATAACATTGAGGTGTATTCTCAGATTTTGTTCTTACTTCAACTGATACTATGGAGTGTCACAATAATTTTATTAAAATGTTTGTTTAGCTTGTTCATTTTTTATGAGGACCAATCTTGGCCATTTGAAATGTGGCTCCATTCTCTTAAGAAGAAGGTAGAGCTCTTACGGATAGACTTTTACTCAGAAATTAAGTGCAACCTAAAACAAAATAAAAAACTTAAGATTTTCTTGCCTTGACAATATTTATTACACAGAAACAAAAATAGTAGATACAAAGATGCAAGGCTTTAAATGAATGAAACGTAGTTTTAGTATAAGTACCTCACGTGCGATTAAACACTGTACATACATTTGGTAAAATAAATCCTGCGGCATCATTCTCTTTGACTATATCACCAATCTTAACCACGAGACCAGAAACAGGTTCTCAGATGAATTTAAAAATTCATTTAATTAACTACTTCATTAAAACAGTATGGCATTGTTTATTTTCACTACTGCCATCAACAAATTATCATCGTAAGGTTGCATCCTTGAGAATAGATTTATAGAACGTCAACACAGTTTAATTCAACACAGAGATGAACTATTAACCTTTTTAAACTTAAACGTCATTGATGTTCATCATGTCCACATCGGAAACTCATTTTACTGCAAGAATGTACCTTAGCATATCCCAGTATGAAGTTGATCATGCGAAATATCCGAATGGCATAGCTCGTGGTGATTCAGACAATGCGAAGCATACCCACTGAGAATCAAGATTGATAACCACAAAAGGTAGAGAATTATATAATGCAACTAATGAAAGAAATTAGTCTTACTTATTGTCACCCCCACGTACTCGCCCAGTGATTCAAATAAAATCTCAGACTTACTAATTTTTTTTTGTAACAAATGGTATTTCAAATAACTACCTAGTCGAGTACGAGCGGTGAATCGGTGCGGACGCCTTGTATGCGCTCCGATATCAGTGCGACACGCTTGATAAAAACTTTCACTTATTTTATTAGTTTAGTTTATTTATTGCATGTAAATACAACATAACTATGTTTCCAATCGGAAACAATTATGGCCTCGGCCCGCCAAGAACAACAGCCGTAAATAATCAATCCGCTCCTGAAAATTACGGCTTTACTTTCAATATCCCTGGTCTTCAAGGATACCCTACTTCTCATCCGCAAAGTCATCTTAATCATCAATACCCATATCTAACCTATAACCAAACAATAATGACACCCCCTTTTGCAATTAACCCAACTACAACCCTACCTATGCCGGCAATGCAAACCAACGAAAGTAATCAATATAACAGAACAGGCAATGACACACTAACAGATACAGATATGAACGACGAAGAAGAATCGGTTGCAAATGATGCAGCTACTGACAAAGAAAAAAGCAGTCCATCCACCTCAAAACACGATTGGCAGACGGTTAAGAAAAGAAAAAGGAATTCAACCATAGAAAATCCCAATTTAAAGTTGCTATTCGGAACCTGCAGTATTCTGTGCCGGTAGAAATCATAAAGAATGAGCTAGCTAAACAAGGTCATAAAGTGCGCAATATGATAAATATGCGCCATAGGGTAACTAAACAACCTCTCCCCCTATTCATGATTGACCTTGAACCAAATGAAACCAATAAAAAAATCTTTGATGTAAAGTACATCGGGAACATACTTGTATCAGTAGAACCTCCTAAAAAGAAGAACATTATCCCTCAATGTCTAAGATGCCAAGACTATGGGCACACAAGGTCTTACTGCAATAAATCTTTTGTCTGTGTAAAATGTGACGGTGGACACAAAACGAGAAGTTATACAAAAAACCGTAGTACCTCAACTAAGTGCGCCCTATGTGGTGGAGATCATACTGCCAATTATAAAGACTGCACAGTTTACCAAGACCTTCAAAGATCCAGAAACGCACCATTTAGAGGAATAGCAAATACACCTCGCATTCAACAAGCTCCTCCTAACCTAAATGAATTCCCTCTTCTTCGCAACCAAGCTAATAACCACAATGGTGAAACACAAAGACTTGCACAAAACGTAGTTAACAATCCTCAAGCATGGGCCAGAAGAAGCAACAATCCCCTAACTCAAGACCAACAGCAACTTAACACTAACGAAGTACTTACAAATTTCTCCAATTAGTTCAAAAATATGTTTTCCCAACTAATAAGTCAGAATAGCATGATACTTAACATACTTTCCACAGTGATTAACAAAATAGCGTAAAAATGGCTACTTCACTGCGCATCGCTTTAGGGGACACCAATGGTACCTCTAACCATATTCTTGAAGTAATAACTTTTCTAAAATTACAACAAATTGATATACTACTTATATCAGAAACTCACACAAGTAGGACAGTAATTAAAATACCGTATTATACTGTATATTATGCTAATCACCCTGATGGGACGGCTCACGGCGGATCAGCTGTGATAATTAAAAATACGATTATCCACCATGAAATGCAGTCTTATCTAATCGAAAAAATACAAAGTGCAGCCACAAAAGTTGAAGCCTTTCCCTACTCATTTGTTATATCAGCCGTGTACAGCCCGCCAAGCATGCCATTTCGTCTGATGAATATGAAAATTTTCTCAGATCCCTAGACAACAAATTTATAGTAGGAGGGAACTGGAATGCAAAAAATACAGCCTGGGGCTCTAGACTTATTAACTCTAAAGGACGCAACCTACTAAGAGCATTTCAGAGAAATAATTATGATTATCTATCAACCGGAAAACCTACCTATTGGCCTAGTGATCCACGCAAACTTCCGGATTTATTAGATTTTGTAATACTCAATCGAATACAATGTATATACTAAAGCGGAATCTAACTACGACCTCTCCACTGACTACTCTCCAGTCATCATTACTGTCAGTACAACAATAATCGTAAAAGCAATGCCTGCTAGATTGTGTAATAAAAATACGGATTGGGATCAATTCAAGAACCAGTTAGAAGAAAACATTAACCTAACCATTAGAATTAGATAATCAAGACTGATGATAGTCCATCATCTAACGACAATGATCCATCTGGAACCTAACCATTAGAATCAGTCCTAAAGCTGATAATATCACATAGAAACCTAATCATGGATGAACGTAGTACTCGGAAAAATGGCAAGTAACAAGGAACAGGCAAGATAAAACAATCTACTCATCAACTACATAATACCCTTATAGAAGCACGCAATGAAACATTTAAAGAGTACATTACAAAACTATCTCCTAACAATCATACAATCTGGAAAGCAACTAAGAAATTTAAGAGGCCAATTCTAGCAGTACCACCAATCAGAAAACCTAATGACACGTGGGCTAGCACAGATAAAGATAAAGCGGATACATTCGCAGAATATCTCGATAATGTATTTACCACCCCAAACCCACATGATAACGATGACGGAACAGAAGTTCAAGATTTCCTGACTGCTCCAGCTTTCGCTACCAATAAAACCCTTCTCCCATCAGAAGTCCTTCTGCAAATTAAATTTACGAACACCAAAAAACCCTGTCTGTGATATGATCGGAGGAGGAGTTCTGCAGCATCTTCCAAGGAAAACACTGGTTCTTCTTACCACCATATTTAATAGTATAATGAGGTTAAGTTACTTTCCAGTACTATGGAAGTATGCTCGGATTACTATGATTGCAAAGCCTGGCAAACCACCTAACCACCCATCTACCTATAGACCTATAAGCCTTTTACCCTTAATGTCTAAGATTTTTGAAAGACTCCTACTAAAAAGAATAAAAGAAACAGTAAATCTCAACCAGATAATCCCACCCTATCAGTTCGGCTTTCGTGAAGCCCACTCAACGATACATCAATGCCACCGAATCGTCAATCAAATAATAGAAAACCTTGAAACCAAAAAGTTAACTACAGCTGCATTCCTAGATATAAAGCAAGCTTTCGACAAGGTCTGGCACACAGGCTTGCTTTACAAGATAAAATTACACTTCCCAAGTCCGGTCTATCTAGTCCTAAAATCTTACCTCGCCGAGAGATCCTTCCAAGTCGTGATAAATGGCTCAACCCTGACCATAACCAAATCCCAGCAGGAGTGCCACAAGGTAGTGTTTTGGGTCCTTTACTCTACCTGATCTATTCATATGATACGCCAACTACGCAGGACACTTCTATTGCCATGTTTGCCGATGACGTGGCCATAATATCAACCAGTGATAAGCCCGCAGTATCTGCAGCTCACTTACAGCATCACCTAAACCTACTGCAAGATTGGTCTCGCAAGTAGAGAATAACAGTAAACAGTGAGAAGTCAGCTCGAAGTAACCTTCACTAATAGACGACTTGATTGCCCTCAAACTACTTTCAACAACATTGCAATTCCAATCAAGTCTAAAATCAAATACCTAGGAATGCACCTTGATGCAAACCTCAACTGGAGCATGCATATCAAAAATAAGAGAAAACAAACAGACTTGAAAGTGAAGCAAATGTACTGGTTAATCGGAAGAGGTTCGCAGCTATCGCTATCAAATAAATTATTACTTTATAAGCCAATCATAAAGCCCATTTGGAGTTATGGTGTTCAACTTTGGGGCTGCGCGAAAGCATCCCATACAAAAATACTCCAAACCCTTCGCATGACTGATGCACCATGGTATGTAAGTAACGAGACCATCCCTTATGTAGCATCCGAAATTCAGAGACTGGCAAAAGCTTACACCCACAACTTACCAGGACATGAAAACGACCTCATAGGGCGCCTCGTAAACCAGCCAGCCGTTGTAAAAAGGCTCAAGCGTAACTGGCCACAAGATCTAATTCCCTAAGCGATTTGTATTAGTATATTCTTCCCTAAGCTGATGGCAATGGGTTGATCCTAGATTATGACATGTATTTCTATATAAGATCAAATTTACTTATTACTCAATTTGTATAACATGAGTAGATTGAAAATATGTAAATACAAATAAAAAAATAACTACTAGTCATCGGAATACTCATGGATTGTAGTTACTCTCAGTTTGTATGACTTAAATGTGAGCTTAAAGAGTCAAAAAAACAAGAGAAAAACATAAACTACCTTATTAAAATATTATAAGAAGCATAGTGGGAAAAAACATCAATAAATATCTACTTAAAATCAAAATATTGGCAGCCTAAAAGACTAAAACACGAGCGATATGGCAATGCACCCTTCAGATAAAGAGATACAATCATTAATCAGTTGAAAAGAAAACTAAAGGAAATTCAAAATCATTAGTTTGAAACAAACCGTAGCACGTTGTCAAAACATGACCATTCCCTATAGAAAGCTACAAAAAGGCCACAATTGCATTGTTCACCTATAATAGACAAAACGTTGGACGTGCTCCGACATTGAAAAATAAGCTTGATTGCATATATCACTATCAAATCAACCCTTTTGATCCACAAAAACAAAAAAAATCAAATACTTAAATATCAGAAAAGCTCCGGGTTATGATCTGTTAATTGGTTAAGGCTTGAAGAAACTGCACAATTCAATTCTTCGCCTGACGTACTGGCATTTACAGCTCAAATTTGCCAAAATTTTTATATATACTAAAACCAAGAAAACTATCGAATAAGATAAGTTTCTACAGATCCATTAGTTTACACTCCGTAATATTTAAACCCCTGAAAAATTATCAGATGAATTTATGAAGATACATTTTAGAAGTATTGTTTTCCCAACACCAGTTTGAGCACTCCATTATCCAACAATGCCGTCACATATGAAATAAATAAAGTCAAATAATACATAAAATACCACTGTGTAATAATCCTGGGTGTCTAGCAAGTATTTGATATTTTTTTGATATTCAAAATAAAAAAACCTCCCACCGGTATTTCCTTCTTTTTAAATCCTACCTTGCAGATTGCTACTTCCAGGTAAGAAGTGTCAAAAATTAAAAAAAATCTAAACTCTACTCTATTTGCTGTACACTGCAGATAACCACGTGACTTTCGTGGACAATATTGCACTTTCCTTTTGGCATAAGAATCCAGAAATGGCTAGTCATTACTCAATAAGGAACTGGATGATAAAATGAAGGTCAATTGAGCTAAATCTACCCAAGTTACGTTTATCTGTCCATCAATATTAAAAAATGTTATCAAAATACCACAATTAAAGAACTGGAGATACCTGGAAATGCACATGAACAAAAAATTTACGCGGAAAGCACATGGATAGAAAGGAAACGGACCTGCAAATCAAAAAATTATATTGGTTTATGAAAGAAATATTTATCTTTCAATAAAAAATATACTATTGCGACCGAAAACTGGACTGTATAATTTAAAATTTAAACAAATGAACTTCAAAACAAAAGCTAAGGCTAAAACACTAGCCTGTGGAAACGGCGCTTTCCCGCAGAAATCGGTTCCTTGTGCTGTTAGTCCTGGGGATCCAGGAAGAGGAAATAAGGGTGTGGGTAAAAAGATAGGACAAGTTATCCCAATAGTCACAGCGGAGCCGATCGGTAGCGTCTTTCCTGGTGCAAAGGTCTCTTCTTCGTTCCTTGCCGAGTCAGAAGCAAAGAAAAAATGGACCGAGTTTTCTAACCGGTAAAATTTCAACCTCGAAATGTAATCGGGAAACAAAAACGACCTCTAGGAAGAGGTTAATCTGGATGGCAAAATATCGAATTCTGCCACAAAATTAGCTTTCAACAAAACGGCCTCGCAGAAAAAAAAACTTCTGTCGCCAATCAAACACGCTGGCGAACTCTGGGTCAAAACGCTCTCGGCTTACGGAAAAATTAAAGCCAGTTCGTCCGCTTTGAAACTACCACAAACTAAATTCAAAACGAAAAGAGCCAGGCCGGTAAGGCCAAACGGACAAGAGCAAAAAAAGGCGTTCCGCGTGGTCGTGCAAATTCTCCGCCGATATCTCAAATTCAAAATATACAGGAGGGAACCAAAATATGGCTGGCCCTAATTTAAAAATTAAAAATAAAAGTAATTGGGGATTGGCGCGAACACATACCTCTACTCTATAAAACGATCATGAAACCTATCTGGATATATAGGATTCGACTCTGAGGTTCCTTTAGTTTCTTCAATGTTAATATTTTGGAAAGTTTCCGATTTAGAACCTTGTGTTTACAAGATATATGTCAAAGAAGCTATAGACCTATATATGTGTCACTTCAATTCCATCCCAACCTAAGTATCTAGTCTTTATTAGGTAACATTTAGTTTATGTTATTTTTTCTTTACGTGAATGTGGATCTTGGGCTAGATAGAGTCTTCGCTTGGTGCTAAAGTTGTGTCCAAAAATTTGTTTTCTTTTTGATTTCAGACTTCCCTGGTAAACTCTTGCTTGGATTTCATAGCAGTCAGATGTTTTATTGTTGTATAATGTTTGATATTAAGCACAATTAGAATTAACTCAGTATACAAAAACAAAACAGAGCTGTGTAAACTAATATAGTTCAGCATAAATAAATATTAATAATAAAGTAACATTAAAGATGAATGAAACAAACAAAAAAATTGATAAGAAAATACAATGCAAAACATGACTAAATAAATTAAATACGGTGGGCGGCAGGTCGGCTGTGAACTCTCTAAACTACGGGAAAAAAGTGCTGTTGGGATCAAATGTACGACGGAACAACTAAAACAGATTTATCGCACGTAACGTTCTCTTGTAGCCTGGGCGACGGATGTCAGCGTGCTTTTGCTTGGCGGGGTCAACCCGGGAGTGGGTTTTCTTTGGCCAGATGTACTGGGGGACCACGGACGGATGCGGAACACACACAAGGCAATCGACAACGTGCAATCAAAGGGCGCTATCGGATTGTACAAAACTTGGTCAGCCTCGGTTGGCGGCTAGCTCCGCTCCGTTTCTCACAAGGGTTCGAATTGGAACGCCGGGCGGCGGTAAAACTCTCGTTTAGTTGCGAATATAGGTGGGCAAGCGGAAAAATCAAGGTTACAGGTGGAGATGGGATTAGGGACAAATGGGGTTTAGAGGTGTGCACGAAACATATATAGATTAGTAGTATCTATCGGATAAAGAGAAAATATGATCCAGGAAGTTGGAGTTGGATCCGTAGGCAGTATTTGAGTTTTAATTGGTTTGACCCTGTAGTAAGGCCATAAATACCTTGAGGATTTATGATTTCTAAAACAATTTCTGAGACAGAAGATTTTTATTAAAAGCATTGGTTGGCATGGAACATTTAGGACATTTTTGGTATTATTATCATTTGTTACTAGATGGTGGCTGCTTGGGTCTGAAGGTATTAGAAACTTCTTCGGCAAATATATATGCTTTTCCTTTGTTAGACCTATCCTTGTTACTATTGTGTGTTCTAATTAGCGAAATAGTAATCGCAGGTTGTTTAAATTAGCTGACACATATTTCTTAATTTAATTCTAACTGAGGTTAGGCATGACATCTAATTTGGATTGTATTGTGATGTATCTGGTAGTCTATGAGTTATCTCAAAGTCTAGAAAATTAGGTATCTTCTCTGGCCAATATTTTGATTTAGGAAACATAAGGAAAATTTCGTTTTCAATTCATGGCGATTGAACTCTTAGGACCTATCTAACTACCGTATAATCTAAAAATTAATACAAAGCACCATGTTGAAGAAGTGCTGAACTTTTTGATAAAAGAAATAATTTCAGATTTTCATCCTGCGCTTAAGGAACAAGCACATGCTTCAAGATCATGCGTGATCAAAGAAAGTGGCAGTCGAGAGATTATAAGTGCTTATGAGGTTCCTGTCAAGTCTCCTAGTGCTTTTTGTATGGATCTTCGTGGCTTCAACTGCCTTCCAACACTGTGCCGACCAATTGGATGACCTTAGAAAATGTTTATAAGAACAGTAAAACGTTTTTCCTCCTGATAAGGGCGTGAAAGTTTTTCAGCCGCCATTGCAGGGAAATAGAAATCAGGATCATCAAAGATTTCTTAAGATACCAAAACTTAGATATAATGGTGTATATTAGACTGATTGTCATACATTTTATAGGAGAAAAAAACAATTTTTTTGTTTATATTTGAACGGTCCTCGTGTTTGCCTTTTAAGAATAGTCTTATGCTTTATTAATTGTTTCAATTGCATGTTCTTTGTATTAATTTTACTTTATTACACCTCTTTTCAATTTTTAGCGTGTCAAGTTGTCGTGGCACACATTGTATAGGATAGGACGAGGTTCTATCAAATACAAGCCGACTTATCTTTAGCAACATTAAAACTTTTATTTTTCGAAATAGTTTCCATCAGATCAAAAGTTTGATTATTGGAAAAGAGTATATATAGTCAGTTATGAAGAACTACTTTACTACGCTGGCCATTTGAAGTGCTCAACCTGGAAATCTTACTGTAAAAAGTCAATTTGGATCATGGTTTTAACTAAGTTTCAAATAAGAGATCTCGGTATTTTAAATACTCTTTTATCTCATCTTACGATCTACTAATTTTTACCACTCTTAAGCAATGATAAGCCCTGTTGTAGTTACGGACAATCACAGTGTTCCCTTGAGTGATGCTGGACGTCTCCTTTTCCATGACGTTCTTTAAGTCAAAATTTTTTTGTTTGTAAACTTCGCATTTGTCATTCAACGAACAAAAACTTTTTTCTCATACGTCGTAAAAGCGACTAAAAAACAACGCTGCTCTTAGAAGGATGCTGCGATGAAGAACTTACATCACTAAAAGTTCAATGAACATTGGTCATAATAAAGAAAGATGGGTTTACATTTGATCCATTCTAAACGTACAAACATTTATTTTTCTATAGATGTTTGGACAGCAGCGTCATAATCAAATGTGTGTTGTTCAAGTGGTCCAAATTAATTGTAAAGGGGTAATTTTCCAATATTTCGTCGAATTTGGACAGCTCTACGGAGCAGGACCTTGTTATGAAGGAGAATAATGTGTAGGATTACTTGAGCACTGCCATATCCTACTCCCACTTTAAAAAGAATTTTATCATCCTATAATTAGCGTTAATTTGTTAAGAAAGAGTTAAATAATGAAAATGTTCTCTACGGTAACGCTGGTCCTCGGATGAGTAGCCTACATTTTTAACTTTTAATCTCAAAATTGTTTATGCTAATTGTGTACTTGAGTCTCTTTCCAAGAGTATTATTTCCAAGCTGTGCCTTAAGTCTCTCTAATATTTAGACGATTTTACACTACGCCATGGAAAACTTGATAATAATCCTTTGCGCGACGGCATCACTACTTATAATGTTTAGAAGACGCCGCTTTTCGTTTACTATAAGGGGCGTAAAAATATATTTTGGTTTAGATTTGCTTTGATTTTTTCACTTCCCTTTATTACTTTTTGTGTAGTCCTGGTTTTAAAGTCTCCTAACATATCTCAACCACCGGCTTTTCTGTGCTTTAATATATGGTATGACTACTGTCTGGTTGTATGCTTTTTCCACGTATCTCCCTGTTTTCTTCCCTTTAACATCCTTCTCACTATTTTTCTTTCCCATGCTTCTATTGTTTTGTGTTTTCCAGGATTAGAGTCCACACTTCACCACTCTTAGTCTCCACCGATCTAATAATTGTCTGGTAAATTCGAATATTGGTGCTGCACGAGGCTTCTCTTGACGTGATGAATTTGAATAGTCTCCTCTCGGCTATGTTTGGCTTTTGTATCCTTTCTTTTGCTGCTTTATCTTTATCAGCCTTACGCGCTAACTTTACACCCAAATAAATAAAGTTTTCGAAATTGTGTTTTCCCATTGATTGCACTACTTATTTGTAAAAGTCTTATCACTATATGCCTTAGCTTTTCTTTGATCTTGCAATAAGCACAATGACGTCAGCATACGCAAAACTTTGGTGCTTGTGCTAATAAGTGGTCCCATTTCTGTACATACCAGGTTCTTCTAATATATGATCTAATAACACTGCTGAGAGTAGATCTTCTTGCCATACTCCTCTGTTTACCTTAAAATTATCCGAGGAAAGTCTTGAGTTACCTTAGATCTAGTTTTCTTTGGTGTTATCCGCTAAATTGACTAATTTTCTGGGAATATTTAACGTCAGCATAGCTTTGTACAATTTTCTTCAATTTATGGTACCACAGACTTATCGAAAATCTAGGGGCAACTTCTGATCGTAACTGTTTTCCATTATTTGCTCGAAAGTAAATATCTGATCCATTACTGTTCGGTTACTCCTGAATCGGCATTGATACTTATAAACTCTTCGTCCTTGTGCACTTGTTTAGTTTCTTAGTCTCTTTTAGTCTTATCTCTGCTTTTGTGAATTAACATTAGAAGTGCATCCGATCATTTTTGGAATATACATTTTTTCCACCCTTACATTACTTGTGTTCACACTGGACAAAACCACCATTAAAACTTAGCCTGCTATGCTACAGGATCAAAAAGTCGCAGTGGTCAAACCTAAACTTATTTCTAACAGCGTAACGGATTGCAGAAATAAAAAAACAATTACTCTGACTAATCTCTATTTGAATCACAATTGTAAGATGCATAACGCTATAAGAATAGTGCAGTATGAAAGCCAGGGCAAGGAGCTGTTAACGTAGCTTCAGTGAGAACCAGTAGAATCTAAAATTGGAAAATTATGTTAAAAGCGGGGAATACCTTCCACTCGAAGTTAATACCAGAAGATTCACCGCTTGGAGGAGATCCGGACGGCGGCGGTGGTGGCGAGGACTCGCCCGAAGGGCCACCAGCGGGGGCGCAAGTGCCTTGCCCCTAACACAATTTCACTATTATTTCATATCAGTAACACAACTGAGCTTAACATTAGAACTATTTAAAAAATATGCAGGTAATTTGCAGAAAGTAAGTTTAATTTTTAAAATTTCCTGATCAGCTTTATAAGCATGATACGTCTGCTCTTCGTAATGTGCGTTTATGTCTGGAAAAGTCGAAAAATCTGCCGCGTATGAAATGGGGTCTGTGATTTGACAATGAAATTTACCCTCAGATCTGAGACATTTATTAAGATACTGCCATGAGTGACTCATAGAGATTTACACCATTTTCTAATGAAGGGGTGAAAATGTGCATGATGATGAACGTTGAGGGTGATCATTTGTATAACTGGTGGTTTAGTGCGTGCACTAAATTAAAAAAAGTGATTTACCATGACGTTATTTACTAAAATACTATTGTTTATTACATCGTTGTAAGTAAAATTAAAGAGCTGGGCAAATAAAAATACTTACCCATAATGCGATCAGCACAAAAACTGCGAAAATCCAAGCGAGCAGTTTCATTTTCGCTTTGAAACGGCAACTGAATACGCTTTCGTCAGTCTTGGCTTTTATACTAGCACAAATAAGCTAATTATCGTAATTTCGATATTATGTTGGCGGAAGCCAAAAATTTTAATGATTGTTAACCTTATATCGTCCTTTATTTTTGCATAACAAATTGCTGGCTATTATTTCCATGTTTTAGGAAATTACAAGCAATTTTTTGTTCCAGCAAACATTTCGATTGAAATTTTGAATGATGATGAGCTAGGAAATTCTGGCACTAATTCACCATTGGAAATTGAGAGGAAATTAAATGCGAGTAACAGAGCGATCAATTTTTTAAAAGAAATTATTATCAAAGAGAAAAACGCTGGAAATGCTGCTTTAAACGGATTATCCGGGAGCACTAATCGAACCAATTGAACAATATAAATGGTGTCTAGCAGCTTTCAAAAAGATCAATGAGGGACGATTGGAAGTTTGCTAAGAAAGCGGTAACATACAATAAGGTAATTTAGGTTATTAAGTCCTTTCAACCTTATAAAACCAGAACGGCAATCTTATAACCGACCAAAGGCCTTCAGACTTGTTAGCTCAATGTGTTTCTGTTTAAAGACGTTGGAAAAGCTGATGGAATTCTAAAAGATAGTGCCCTTATCGCACTCAACATGGCTACCAAACAGAGAAATTATGTGAAACTGCACTATACCACCTTGTCAGCAGGGTAGAAGCGACGTTAAAAGACAAGAATATTACTTTGTCAACTTTCCTTTACATGGAAGAAGTTTTTGATAATACCTGATTTGATTAATATCTGCTGCAACCCTAAACCAGGGTATTGATAACAACTTAAACTATTGGATAAATATCATGTTAAGGGGTCGTCTAGAACTATTTCAAAACTTCTTTATAATGGTAGGTACTAGTAGGATTCAAGCAATCAATTTTATTGAAAAGTTTCAAAATTTTGACATCTAAATCTACCTCCAAAAGAAATTTAGCAAAATAAACTAAATTTGAAGAATTATAATTACTAGCTATATAGTTGAAGCAAATAGATTTGCTAAAGACAGTTAAAATCTAGGGATATTCAAAACTATTCTAAAGTAGCAAATTTTGCGAGAAAAAAATAACCCCTTCTCTCTCTCTGGTACCGTTCCGAGTAAATCAAAATCTTCTAGCGCTTATAGCGGGGTCTCTGTCAAGTTTTTTTTGCAGAGGCCCCAAATGACGGAATTTTGTGATTTTCGACGCTGGAGAACAGTTTAGGCAGATAAATTCTTGGGGGGCTGGGATGTTAGCGCCTTGATTGAAGATTACCTTTTGGATTTTGACGATACAACTCTAAATAAGAAAAGCACATATCATTATTGAGTAGATAATTGTAGTATACAATGTCATCTCGTGGCGAAGCAAATAGAAAATGGAGTCAGTGGTCTGAGAACTGCCTTTGCCTTCGCAGCCACCCGTTCCACGTGTAGCTTCCAGTTGGGTAACGTGTCCCTTGTTTGCAAGATATTTCCTGATCAAAAACTAACCAGATCTTGTCGCCAGCGAAGGTGGTTTCCAGTGAATAATACGGCAACACTCCTCGACGGTTATTCTTATTCTTTATCTATTACACTAATCCTTAGCAAGCTCAATAGCAACTATATGCTCTCTGAAATTGACCTATTGCCGTGAAGTACGTAATCTAGATGTTCCGGAAGTACAGTTTGACCAACATCAGAGACAACACGAAGATTTGGGGGACGCTAGCTTTTGATGACTCTACACTTCTGAACCTTAACTAAAATCTCCAACCAGAAAGGCTGAATCATTGGCAACGAGAAGAGTACTGAGACCATGTTGTAGATGAAAGCGTCGTATTAAACCTTGTCAAAAGTCTTGACCACGTTAAAAAAGACTGCGACAGCCATCTGCTTCTTATTAAAGTCTTTTGTAACTTTTTATTCCACCTAGTAGATTTGATTAAAGCTGGAGTGGCCGGGTCCAATCCTGAAATTCTGAGGAATTAGTTGAACATTATCGACAGCTGTCGTTAGGCGGCGGTATATAGTAGTTTTAACTTTAATAAAAGGCTCATGGGTTGGACAGTCCTAAGAAAGTGTGCAAGACTTTCTAGACTTGAAGAGTATTAGGACGCTTCTCACTTTTTTGTCATGGCGAGGTAGATGATTGCCTTCTTCAGAAAACCTGTAGCTCGCGATTCGAGATGCCATCAGATAAGAGGGTCTTGTGCAGATTTGGGACCCAAATTAGATGAATTGTTACAGGGATGCTCTTGGGGCTTCTGCCCTCTATAACAGCCATATGGTGAAGGTTGGTGGAACGCCTTGACTTTGCCAGCAACGATGTGGCGATAAGTCTTTCTCGTAGATAGGTGGTATCAAAAAGAGCTCATTACAAAGCTTGTGGTATAACGGTACTCCGAAAAAACCGTTTTATTTTTAACGGCCATTTTTAATACTCCCGCTGATCATCGAGATGAGTTGGTTATTGCAACAATGGAGGTAGAAGATTCCGACCTTTTTCGGTGTGGTCCGTGTTTGTGGCAAAGCTAATGTATTTACAGATAGTGTATTGACTTCTTCATATCTTCTCCGGAGTGGATGGCAAGAATGGGTTTTATAGATTCCTCTAGCTGAGCGGTAAAGATCGGCTATGAAACAGAAGTTGTAAGAGACGTGGCCTATCTCCAAGATAAGAAGTACCTGGATATGACTGATGGTAATATCAACAATACCCAGAAGACTAGTATGGCTGTAGTTTACAAATTTTTGTTGTTCGTCATTTAATTGTTTCACGAGACATGCTTGGTATTGAGGTTAAGATTACGGCAATATTTTTTCGAAGATTGTGTCCAAATCTTTGCAGAGAAGAAGCAGGAGCTGCAGGTACACAGTTGTATGACTCTTTCTTCTGGAGTCAGATGGCCTTCTGGTGGTCGGTTATAGGGAGCGAAGTTAATTGGTGTTCCTTTGGCTGTTAGGAGTCAGTCTGTGTGGTGGTAGCACGTGTAATGTGGAAGTCTGACCTCATCTCCACCCTTGAAACATGTCTTGTTAACCAGAATGGCATCCAAGTTGTAACACCACGTAAACTTCAATAGCTGGTGTTTCTTGCCCTTCAAACCGCCTGCGTACTAAAACCCAAGTTGATTGTTCAATTTTCTGATGGACTGTCTAGCAGGCCTTGAAAATCCTAGGCGTGCAAGTTAACTAATATCGTTTTCTTCTCTTAAAATAAGAAAGCTCAACTATTGCACTTTTTCTTTTTGAACTAAATTTTTACAGTATATGATCATTATACCTAAAAATTAAATAAACGTAAGTAATCTTAAAACAAATAATCAAAAAATTTTTTTAGGTCACCTGTGATGATAAATCATAACGGAATAGTAGTAATTTGTTTGTCTAATTTAAATTGTCCTTGTTATTTTAATTATTAATTAAATTATTTGGTGGCTTAACATCTAAATTGCCTGCAATTTCTCCAAATTTAGTAATAATAACAAACAACATTTGATTTGCAAATACAAAAGAAGCATAAGGTCGCCCATTACGCAAAATTTTGTTTTCCGTTCGCGTAACATACCAATTTGATGCGTAATATCTGCAAATATAAAAGGAGGAATGGATGTAGGTTGCTTTAGTTCTCACAACTGAACGACAATGAAAGTGTTTGCTTGGATTTTTGCAGTCTTTATGCTGATCGCACTATGGGTGAGCATATTTTTGATTCTTTATTTTGATGTTGCGTTTTTCTAAATTTAGCATCGAATTTTAAAAATAAAATCAAAGAGCTGTTTGTTTATCTTTAGAGTGCTGATAGACACTTTTTATGGCATGTTTGCGTTTTGTGCAAAATTGTAGGTTTGTTGACATAACATTTTTTTTCTAAGAAGAAAGTCTTAAGACACCTGGTTAACGCAAAAACCAACTTAAATTTCATTGCATTTATTGTCTCGTGAGCGTTATGGGTCGCGGTATCTTCTTGTTAGAACCACATATTTTCCTGGTTTAGCCTTTAGTTGGGTTCTGGTGTCAAGTAGCTGTTTCTCATTTTACTTTAGGAGTCACCGTAACTATAATTATACTTTCTAAATTACCTTAAAAATATTTGGCCGCAGAACATATTGGAGCATAATCCCACATTAAGTCCTCTTTAGGTAATTATAATAAATTTGAGCACACTTTCCAGGAACATTTCTCTTTTTTAAAGCAGACAGTTTGAATGGGTGACTCTTTTCAAATTAAACCACTAATTGTCTAAAGGGTAGATCCGTATTCTTGAGTGTGTGGTTTTTTGCAGAGCTTTACAACGAAAACAAATTAGCTAGATGGAAGCAAAAAGTACTGCGTGTAATTTAAAGGGATGCACAAGAGATTTGTTAGAAAAGGTAAGCAAATAATGATATGTACACTTTTTATAAAAATGTTATTAAGACAATTCGATATTGAATATTATGTTGGTTGAGATATACATCGAGAAAGGGCAGAAAAATTAAACTCCATAAGAGAACTAACAGAAGAAGATATAAATAGACACAGTTACAAACGGAGAAGATCTAACCGAAATGAAAACAGCAGAAGTATGAGAAAGCATAGCAGCAAACAGAATTAATTGAGGAAAAATTATGTACATGGGTCTTCAAGACCATTTATGCCGCCATTTTATTGGAATAACAACAAATTGAGTGATCGTTTTTAAAATAAACTCTAGTTTGTTATACTGTGTAGAAAATTGTTAAATTCATTGTATGTTAT
This sequence comes from Sinelater perroti, assembly GCA_036346155.1. Classification (NCBI taxonomy): domain Eukaryota; kingdom Metazoa; phylum Arthropoda; class Insecta; order Coleoptera; family Elateridae; genus Sinelater; species Sinelater perroti. The sequence continues at coordinate 1,520,854 of JARFIY010000015.1, read as the reverse complement.
TCAAATCGCCGTCAGTAACTGTTAACGGTCGATGATACTGTTCTTGACACTTGCTGCCCAAGAATAAGTTTCTTTCCTAGCTTGGAACTAAGACTAGAAAAGATTACAACTTAAACCCAAGAGAGCGCCGATCCAGTCTGCTATTTATGTTGACATTTGCGATGTTGAAGATCTCTAGACCTAACCCCTAAATCTCTTCTCTTTGACGACTTGATATTGGTTTGCTTGAATTTGGCCGCTCCTATACTGCCTTAGAGAGCACCAAAATCTTATAGTGCTCATAGCAGGTGCCTCTGCCCATCTAGTGGCTAACAGTCTATGGTTAACGAGGTTGCTGTGGCCTTCAAAGCCAGATAATAGTTGTTCAGAGCTCTGGGAGATAAACTTCTGGACGGTTGACATATTGGCGTCCTGATGGAGATTTGAACGATAGGCGAAGCACCAAAAATAATTCTGAGGACCGATTTTTGACTATCTAGAGCATTTTGTGCCACAGGGTAGACATACATTATCATCGAACGAATAATCGTCGTATATAAAATCAACTTGCTATAAAGTAACAGAGAGATAAAAATTAAGAGTTTGGTAGACTTTTTTAATATTTGCAACTGCTGTTTCTCAGCAGGGGTGACTGTTTGTCATTAACAGATTGTTTGAGTCATCTGTAGAGCTGAATTTATCCAAGAAGCAGCCTGCATGAGTAGACATACCCGGTGTGAATGTGCAACTATTCGTTGCTCAGCACCTTGCTGAATACCATGATTCCATTGTAACACTGTGATTTGATTGTGAACAATGCTGTGGACAGCAACACGAAGTTTCTTACGCAAAATTCTCAGTTCCAAAAACATTTATTGAAATTTTGTGACTTTAGTGACGGGAAGCAACAGGCCATGATTTTCGCCCTCAAAATAAGTAAAAGCGAATTTAAGATGCCAGCTAAAACTTCGTTCAAAGGTCGCCCCTACATACCTTATCAAAAAGCGATTCTGAGTGAGAGAAGTTGCCAACTCGCGTTAGACCTAGCGAGCAGGAGGGCCCTCAGTGCCAAAAAGGAGGATGTCAAATTGCCTAACATTAAAATCATTTTTCTATCTTGTTTCTCCACAAAAACAAGATTAGTTTTCTTGGAACAGCACATATAGGGATGGTATATTTATTCACTCAGCTACATCCTTGGACTACCAGTGGCGGAATCACTTTCTGACAGAAGAAAATATTTAGAACGAGTTCTACTTGCTGAAGGCAGACAAGTTTTTACGTGCCGTCATTTATGACCTGCCAGAACAAACCCATTTCCGTTCTGCTTGACCATGAGGCGAGTGAGGAGATATCATCCTCTTCGAAATATAAGACCAACCACCACTCCGGAAACTACAAGGAAAATCGGCAAGCTCACCACTTGCGCTAACTACCAGAATCCTCATCCAGCTAACTTTAAAAGGTGTTTAACATTTCTCTATCGGGTACTTTATTGTAATCCAGAAGCTATCCCACCCACTATATTTGGAGTTGTACACCTCTACATTTTCAGCAATCATTTTAGCATCATGGCGGTCATGAAAAAGGTAACAAACTTTTTAGAAATCGTCGTAGGACTGGTTTGAGTGGAAGAGTCCGGCACTATCCTCGGTATATTTAGGAACTAATAAACACATAGTACCGTGCTCAAGCTGTTACCAAACAGGAAGCGCCTCCATAGCATGTCAGTTTTCAATGTCAAGGTTTTCAGAGGAAGAAGTGGTAGGAGCTTAGTCTCAAGAATATTCTAGGAACACAAACTACTTAATCTTCTCACAAGGGGGAAGCCAACTGTTAGACTAAATTATTGGGATGGCCATAAAGAGTAGGAAGTCTGGGCGATCAGAGAATTTTATTAGCAACAAAGAGAATACAGAAATCCTTGTGTACAGTTTGGTTTGCTACATACCGTGATAAATTCATTAAGGAAGGGGGGGGGGGAGATTGAGTGAAATTGCTGTATGGTTTTTATTTCAGTAAATTTAGCATATCGTCATATTTGTATTCTATACGTCTATATTGGTTTCAGAATAATTTTATGAGTAATTTCGACTTTTCAATAACCAATTTTTCCAAAAACTAATTTTAAATTTGATTATTGACGTTCAATTTGGAGATGTTTCTTTCTATTCGAGACCTTATACGATAACTGAACAATACACACTAAATGGATTGCTAAACGTCACTTTCCTTGTGTATACATAAAATGGAAATATATTTTAGTAAGTCAGCAGTATAAATCAGATAAAGGATATTACTTTGCGGGACACCAAATTTGATGAGTTAGAGAGCTCATTGTTATATTAAACTGTGAAATATCTGTCAAAAAGGCAAAAATTGAGGAGAAAGTAATAATAGCTTCGGAGAAATTCTCTTAATTTGTAAAATAATTCTATTCCCGACTTTATCAAATGCTTGGAAAACGTCTAGGAAAGCAGTTGTATAGAGTTTTTAAAAACATCTTTAAGATGTTATTAATGATCATATGTGCTTGTTGACTTGTGGAATTCTATCACAAAATCTGTATTGGAGCAGTGGCAGATGTAATGAGAGAATAGTTTTCCCAATAGATTTTCCCCAAAAGTTAAGAGACTAATTGGTCTATAGGTCTGTAGGAAGTTCAAATCAGTATCAGATGCTCTTCCACATTTTAAAATTATTTCTATCTACACATATTTTTATAAGGAATAGTACGACAGGCTGAACATGCAATTATATATACTTGTAAATAACACTATGAAGCTGAAGGCAAAACAGTTTTGATGAGTAGGGACATCTAGCATGGAAAGTATAAATATTTTTCAATAGCTTTGTCTTCAGTGCTAAAATACAATGGTTAGGTGTTTAGAAAAAGTATCAGATTTTTACTTGTCAGACCCAGCCCAAGTTTCATCAGATTTTCTTATAAGAGGTATAGTGATTTGCGACTTTTTAAATTTCTTAGTTGCCCTCCGGGATTGAGATGAGTATAGGGGGCATTGTGACAATTTGTATTAGGAGTTCTTTGCCATTAAACTCTACCTTGTCTTTTTTTTGGTAATTAATCCCTTCATATAAAGGGATATTCTGTTTGCACGATAGACATCGCTTTTCGGGTGGTTTTTTCGATAAGAGTAACTGGATACTAAGCTGCTTGATCTACACCTTCGGGTCGTTCTATGCACAGTGTGAGGTTAATTTTGTTATCAATAAGTTGTCGAAATCTAAGCCAATTGCTTTGTTTTGATCCAATTTTGGAAGTCTGTTATTTATTATTTAATATTATTCAACATGATTCGTTGAAAGATCTTTATTTGGCTCGAGTAGAATCGCATTTATGGCATTCTATGCGAGATGTAGAAATCTCATAGATCAAGCAGCTTGTTAAGATCTATGGGCTAATGTGTTGGTTTTTCTATGAGGTGTAATGTTGTAATGGAGTTTTTACCCACTGTTGTTACTATAGTAGTTTAGAACCCTAATTGGTGTACTTAGAACTTACATTTTCTCCAACAATACTCATATGTGGAGAGTGTTTTTTTAATATTAGTATCTTTTCAATTTGGAATAGATTGAGTTGAGAATGAGATATTGAGTTTTTGATTATTGCAATAGCTCCCTCATAGCAGTGTTCTATCGGTGTAGTGTAGTACCTCTATTTATATGTCCTTGTTTTTATTTTTTGATTATGGTTTAGAAGACCATTTGGATTCCAAGCAGCTATTCGCAACTTATTAACTATTATCAACTCATATAGAAAGGAAATTAATTCTACTCCTGTTTTGGTTTAGTGCTTGTGGCTACTGTTTATGATAACACGAAGTTGGTTAGCCATTCCATAGGTTAGAATATGCAGCATTGATTGTCGTTATTTGTCCGGATTGGTGATTGGATAATATGTAGGTTTTGAATCTGTTTATTGACTTTTCCGTTTCTTGCCTTTATTATGTCTTAGTAAACAGAATAGGCCTGTAGTTAGTTTGTGGTATAGTTTTTTCTTACTTGAACCACACTTTGCTGGTACAGTTTTTGAGTCATGCTGTACCATTCTACATGTAGTTTTGACGCATTGCACAATGAATAGTTCCTGTTTCTTATTTGTGGAAATTCATCTCTGATTTTAGTGTTGCAGTTAAATTCTATTTCATAAAGATAGTCAAAATATTTGAAGGAACTATGTCTACATGGACGTTATCGTAGCAAAAAGTGCCCCGTTTCGAACGATGCTACCTAGATATATCGGGACACAGTTAAACTATTTTCAAGCCCAAACGGTTTGTCGCCCACGTGTGGACAACTACTGGAGGAACCGAAGAACCACATAATTCTGTCTGGCTGCCGGGCTACCTAGACCGCCTGAACTATTTCTATTGCTTGAATGAGGAGCTCGCGGCTGCAACCAATAAACTGTTTTCCAAATGCATCTTCTTTTGAAGATTTTCTTATTGGTTTCGCCAGGTTCAAGAGTAACATAAAAAAGTGGAAGTGGGTCTTTAGTTATCTTGTCTTATATTATTTTTTAGTGTTCTGAAATATTATTGTTCGCTTTGAGCAACTGCTTAAATATGTTTTAGTATTAGGTGATTTTTCAAGTATTTCCATTGCTGTCTGTTTGCATTGGGTTTAAATCCTCATGAAGGAGTCACGCTATAGCTTCATATTTCTTTTGGAACTGAGATGAGATTGATTTAGCACCATTTTTTTAGTAGATCCATCGATTTTCTTTCTCTTCCCCACTTTTCAGACGTGAGTGTTATCTTATGTCGATTTTATTTTCTTCATTAGTGAGCGAAGATGAATTTCGGGTTTTTGCATTTAGATCATAACTAGAAAAGAGAATGTTAGAGGTTGTTTAAGTGAAACTAGCATGTTTAGGATGCGCTTTACTTCAGCAAACTACTTGCATCAAAACCAAACAAGCTCAGCGAATTTGGCGAGACAGTTTGACTTCTCGGACAAAACAAATATTAAGATGGATACGTACTAGACTGTTTTACCTCATAGTAAAATGTAATTTCTTAAGACGCTTCCAAGCAGAGCAAACGCAACATATATCTATTGTACGAAGGCCAGTTACCTGCATAAAGGAAATTGGTGGCACGTAAAAAATTGATCTTTTATCTATTTGTTTAAATATTTCTAAATTTTACGCTCTCTCAGTATTGCAATTTTTTATGTGGAAGGATCTTGCAATTGGGTTTCATTTAAAGTGCTTATTTCGTTCCTCACATGAGTACACACCATTATATTATTATGTATAAGGCTCTTAGTTCTATGTATACTGTATACAGACTGGTCAAGGTAAATCCAGAAAGTAAATAAACAATAAATATAACATTAAAATACAAGACAAATCAAATTTATTTACAGAAAACTTAGCCTAATTAAAGTAAATCGTATTAAGCGCCATGTAAGCCCCCATTAGCGATCGTGACGCTCCCGAACAAGGACCTAAACACAACTCCTTCGTGTCTATATGTGTCATTACCTCCATGTTGAAGGTTCTTAAGCCGTCCTTTGTGTTGACCTTAACCTCGATCACAATCCACACGTAGTAGTCCAGGATGAAGTCGGGAGACAAGTTGTAATACAAATTGTTGTATAGCAATGACTGAGTCTTTATTGTCTTGTAGTCTAAAGCGGAGTTTTGCTAAAACACGCACTCTCACTCAGCAGCCATCTCCTCTATCCGTAGCTAGACAGCTGTCTCCAACACATTGATATAGTTGTTGGCGATCACCTTCAAGCCTTCCTCAAAGAAGTGGGGCACCAAAATACCCTTCGCTGCTCATAAGCATCATCACAGGCGGAATTCTATGTACTATGCATGACGGTAGGCACTTCATTTGGTGATTCTTTTTGTTTGAAAAGAACTCCAGGAAGCGGAGCTGTCGTGCTCTATATCGTTCAGCAGTGTTTGGGCCTGTAACTTTCTGCCAATATCTTTTTTTCAGTCAACAGACGGCGGTTCCTCAAAACGAGAGACTTGTCGTGCAGGTCTTGGTGCACTACTAGATTGACCATCGACCTCGCCACGCCTATTATGTTTATTAGGTTAGTTATGCTCTGCCCAGGATCTTTATAAATCTCCTCTTTCAATTCACGTACAAAATCATCACTTCCGTTGCGATCAGATTTCTTGCTGTAAGTTTTCCTATCAGCAGTTACTTTCTCGTGTCAGCTGGAGTCCCTGTAGTTCTTGGCTATGTTGTAAACTTTGGTATTTTTGTAGATAAAATATGCAATTATTTCTGTTAACGATTTTTTGCGAAGGGATTTGAGTATAGCGTCATAGCAGATGAAAACGACATTTTGGCTTTCTGCAATAGAATCTAAAAAATCGGATTTACCTCGACGACCCCGTATATTATCTACAAGGTGCTAAATGTTTAAAATTTATGAGTGTATATTTTAATGCTGTCGTATCATAGAAATAACATTTTAGGGGCAAGCTACTTGCGCTCCTTCCGAAGGTGGGTCTCCACCCAGTGGTTCCTCCGAGTCTCCAACAATTGACTCAGTGTTGGGAACCTTCTGGTACTTTCCTCAAATTTAAAGACCAAAAGTTCAAATAAATGCATTTTTTGATTTTAGGCTCTGTGCTCCACTGAATTCACTGGTCTATCTGACGTAAAGCACTATTACTATGCATTATGTAACTTCAAGTATATCAAATAAAGAGCTTATTTATTATTTAAGTGTTTGGCTGTAACTTTCAATATTGTTTCAAAATAATGGGTTCCTACATTAATAGTATTTAACAAATTTAGGTACTACTAGATCCATCGACCTCGCCACGCCAGTGTTTTGGTATTTAGTTAATCTAGTGTAGCCCAGGATCTTTATAAACAAGGACGCTCAATTCATAAACCGATAGATGACGATCAGATTTCTACTGTATTTTACTATCAGTTACCTAACTTAAGTACCTGTAGTTCTTGGATTTTAAACTTTGTATTTAGTCTAGTATGACAAATCTATTTACGTAAAGGGATATTTAGTGCAAGACTTTTTCTTCATTAATGATCAGGAATGTAGATTGGTATTTTGCAATAAATAAAATTCGGATTTACTTTCAAGTAGACGAAGCTAATGGTCTAATGTTTTAAATTTATGAGTGTCAATTTTATTGTCAATTTTGAAAAACCTTTGGCAAGCTTTGGCATCTTCAGCAAGTTGGGTCTAAGAGCATACTCCGGTTCTGTTCGTTTAACTCACAAGTTAGATCGTACCTTTTAAATTTATAAGATTTGAATAGCATAAGTTCAATAAATGCATTGTTTGATTTTAGGCTCTGGTGGTACATGAAATACGGTCTACCTTACTTAAGCATTTGACTATGCATTATGTAACATTAAGTTGATAAATAAAGATATTTTGATATTATTGATATTTATATTCCTAATTTTATAATTAAATCAGGCAGTTGTTTGAAATATAATATAATGGCTACATTAATATTGTATTATAACAAATTGATAGGTTAGTAGTATCCTGTAATTATTTGATATGGGTGTTTGAGGTAAATTTATGGCTTTGGTGATTATAGTTTGGGAGCTGCCCAAATGGGAGAGTTTGAAATTCCAATCGCCACCACTTGTTATCCAGAGTATGAAAAAATTTATTATAGTAGTCAAAGGATCATGAGTGTCGAGGGGAGTAACTACAAAAGGCTAAGAAAATGCGTGAACTTAAATATTTATAGCTTGAATTGCTGCAGAATAGGTATAGAAATTTTGATGGTGGCTGCAGTTTAACAGCTTGGGATACGAAATACATTTATAAAATGTGTTTCTGCCTTTATGCCAGTTTTACGTAAACTGAGAAAAGTTAGGAATTCTGCTTATGGTTTCAAAAACAATTTGCCTTCCATGTCCTATATTTTGATTAATTAGTTGTGCTAACATATTTTTAAATTGAGGAAAAAATTTCTATTGGCCTTCAGCTTCAGCATAATTTAGGTTGCGTACTTGTAGATTTATAGTATGAAGAGAAAGATTTGTTGGAAGTGCAATAACATCTGGGATATGCACTAAGTTACTAGGTTGGTTTGGCCCTTTGGAAGCTTTAGTTTTAGCATTTATTAGTTTTTGACAGACAGACAGAGGATGATTACTTTTACATAAATATATCAATCCTCTAACCATAAGTAGACATTTCACAACAATACATGACAAAATCCACAACATAGAACCCGATTGTAGAACACATGGAAAGAGAACCCTAAATTGACAACAGTGAATAAAGCACACTTCACATCCAAAATTGTTACAACGCCTTAGCTACTACATATAAAAATTAATAAGGAAGGACGAAATAAACATTCACTAACAAAGAGAATCTCAAAATCACCCTTTCCTAACAACAGAGAAAGAAACTTATGACAAAACTCCTAGCAAATGACACCATGAAAATTACTCCACAAATAATTGAAACTTGTAGAAAACATAATACACTACATGTATCAAATTTAAGAAGAGCGTGAATAACAAATTGTTAGTAAAAATCTACACCGATTCATACCAACTAAAGCTATCAAACATTATTTAGAAATTTGCGGGCGCTAAGGTTTACAACATAATGAATGTCAAACATAGTCTAACTAAAAGACTATTATTATTCTTTTTCGTTGGCTTGGAACATCAGGCAGACAATAAAAAAAATTTTATCAAGAATTCTTTGCACACCAGCCAAAAAAGAACCATAAAATGCCAAGTCTATGGTCATTCTAAGACTTAATGTATCTAACCTTTCAACTGTGCAAAAACCCAGAAATACCCCAGCAAAATGAGCATTTTGTAGAAAAGGTTATCTTGCCAACTATGAAGGACACCATATATGGAAATCTAATAGCAACAAGAAATACACCTAGTAGAGTATACACAAAATTAAATATTGGGGCTCAAAATCTTCTGTGTACTATGACTATCGCACTAATAGAACGCTCTCTTTTAGTCCAAACGACACTAGGCTTTTTATAACAAGTAGAATCTCAAGATAACTGTGTAACGGCGTCAAACTTTAATTTTTTCTCTGGTCATACATTGGTTATCATCAGCATGAGCACTAGAGTTATTAATAAAGTTTTCCTCCAAAGTTAACTTCGAAAAATACTGATTAAACTTGGTTCCACAACTACCTAGAAGCAAACATAGACATTAGGCCATAATGGAAATCTCGTAACGACCTGAATTTAGCAGCACAATACTTTGTTTGCAAAAACCATTTTACATTGTACAAATAACACAGCCACACACACACAAAATTTTTTTAAGTCTGGGGATCAGACTATGTTTACTATATATTTTTAGGTCGCTGAATCGAGATCCGAGGTCGAGAAAACCCCAGTATGTCAAGGTTTTGGCATAACCTCAAAAACCCCCAAAATTTAAGCTAACGTAAATGACTCAAGCCGTAAACTAAAAAAACAATCAGTTTAACCCCACAACCCCTTAACCCCATAATCCCGTAACCCCGTAACCCTATAAATCTAATAACCCCATTAACCCTACAAAACAAAGTTGGGACCGTAGGCATCAGCGTCATCTGATGTACACCACGAGGAGGTTACACGATCGGATTTTGTACATCATATAGTCCTTTAATGCCAAATACCCCTCATTCTCTTTAACTATGGTAATGTCAGTATCCAAAACAAAATTACCCCAGGTGGGTAGAGCTCAAAGCTCAGAATCCCTGATCTTTCAGTTTGTCCCAAGGATTCTGGGAGGGACAAGACACTGATACATAAGAAGAAATGTTCACTCCTAGTAGCCACCTATAACTGCAGATCCCTACTAGATGATTCACAACTATACGATCTGGAAAACGAAGCAAGTAAAATTAATTGGGACGTATTGGGACTTGCAGAAGTAAGGAGAAAAGGAGAAAGCTATATCACTCTACCATCAGGAAATGCACTAATGTATAGCGGCCATGAAAGCGACAGTCAAAGAGGAGTAGGTTTCCTTGTTAAGAAATCAATAATACCAAATATTATTAGTTTCAAAGGAATATCTGAACGAGTAGCGTATATGATCATAGAAACATCAAAGAACTACCGCATAAAAATAATACAAGTTTATGCACCTACTTCGGCATATACTGACGAGGATGTTGAAATATTATACGAGGACATTACAAATGCGAGGAAAGAGGAAATGTCTAATCTTGATATAGTCATGGGCGACTTCAATGCGATTATAGGACATATAAAAGAGGAGGAAGAATACATCGGAAAATATGGATTGGGCGAAAGAAACCCAAGAGGAAATATGCTAGCAGCTTTCCTGGCAGATCAAAAATTGTACGCCATGAACACCTTTTTCAGTAAAAAGCCCAGCGCAAGTGGACGTGGATAAGCCCAAATGGGCAGACCAAGAATGAAATTGACTATATACTCTCATCCAAAAAGTTAAGCATAAACGATGTCACAGTCTTAAATTCATTTAACACGGGAAGCGACCATCGGCTCGTAAGGGCAAAGGTTACTGTTCAAAAGTTTAACAGATATAAATATAGATATAAAAGAACGATAAATGCCCAGACACTTAAACAAAACAGGGAAACCTATCAAAAGTACATACGACAATCATTGCTATTAAAAGAATATAATGACAACAATCTTAACCAAATATCTCGTGATTTGACACTAGCATTAACAAAAGCGTCGGAAAAAATCACAAAGACGACATGCCAAAAGCTAAATAAAATTACTCAACAAACAAAACAAAAAATAGAAGAAAGAAGAGAGTTATATAAAGAAGGAAAATATGCAACTGTTGAATATCGTGAAGTGAGAAAAGAAGCGAGGCGTATGATAAGAAAAGATTTAGAAAATTCTATGAAGAACAAATATAGCAAGTAATAGAGGACAACAAAAGCATGAAGTGCCTGAAAAGAAGATATGGGAAACGAGAAATCATTGTAGTGAAAGACTCCGTCGGAACAGAAATAAGAAACACAGACGAGATCCCAAAAACTACGGAGAAATACTATAAAACACTATATGGGTCGCACATTAAACAACCTGAGGGGCCAAAAGAGAATTCTAAAATAGTAAATGTAGGATCTGAGGATATGCCGGAGATCAGTGAAGACGAAATTTTGCATGCCCTGCAGACGATGAAAAACAATAAAGCGCCGGGAGATGATAATATAATAATAGAAATGATCAAAGAAGCCAAAGAAATAGTAATCCCCAAGCTAAAAATCCTATTTAACATGTGCCTACAACAAGGGAGAATACCAGATAACTGGGATAACGCCGTGATAGTAATTTTGTTTAAAAAAGGGGACGCATTACTATTACAAAATTACCGCCCTATCAGCCTACTTTCTCAAATGTATAAATTGTTAACAAAGATCTTGACTAACAGATTATCACAAAAATTAGATGATTATCAGACAGTAGAGCAAGCAGCTTTCAGAAAGGGATATGGTACCTGTGACCATTTACTTACTGTTAAAATTCTAATCGAGAAATCCATCGAATATAACCTGCCTTTGTTCATGGCTTTTATTGATTATGAGAAGGCGTTTGACTGCGTTGAACACTGGGCAATAATGAAAGAACTTAATTGTGCTAGAATAGATTCCCGATATACAGCACTGATAAGTAATATATACAAACACGCTACAGCAACAATTAAATTACATGCATATAGTAATAAATTCTCAATTGATAGAGGTATTAGACAAGGAGACACAATGTCTCCAAAATTATTTAATTTGGCACTTGAAGGAATATTTAAAAATCTGGACTGGTCAAATAGGGTCAAATGTAAATGGGGAAAAAATGAATCATTTAAGATTTGCCGACGACGTAGTTCTATTTGCAGACAACAAAGACGACCTACAAATTATGATAAACGAATTAGAAAAAACGTCTAAGAAAATAGGTCTAAAAGTAAATTTGAATAAGACGAAGACAATGTGTCTTGAGAACCCACAAATAAACATAAATGGAACTATCCTAGAAAATGTCAACGAGTATATATATATCTAGGACAAACTGTAACATTAAGGAAGGAAAACAGAGAACACGAGATAGATAGAAGAAGACGTCTGGCGTGGGCAGGTTTTGGAAAGCTAGCTTATATTTTAAAAAACAACAAAATACCCCAACGCTTGCGAACTAAGATATATGACCAATGTATACTTCCCATAATGACATACGGCGCCCAAACATGGACATTAACGAAACAAGTAAAAACAAAACTGGAAGTCACTCAGCGAGCAATGGAGAGAGCAATGATTGGAATTACAATACGAGACAAAAAAAGAAGTAAATGGATAAGAGATAGAACTGGGGTCGCGGATGTAGTGAAAAGAGTGACGAAATTGAAATGGGAATATGCAGGACATACAGCTCGGATCAAAGACAGTAGGTGGAACGTTAAAATCCTCCAATGGGGACCATGGACAGGCAAGAGACAGCGTGGCAGGCCAATAATGAGATGGCAAGACGACATTAAGAGAGTAGCAGGACTGCCATGGATGAGAGTCGTACAGAATCGCGCTACATGGAAGAATTTGAGGGAGACCTATGCCCAATACTGGGCGCAATGAGGGTTAAAGAAGAAGAAGAATAGTCCTTACAGGGACTTTTGGCAAAAAATTTAAATTTATGGAATGCTTACCAAGAATAAATAAATGATTGGATAAATAAATTATATATACATAAAAAATAATGAATAGAATCTATAACGGCTAGAATAAATGGAAATTGAATGAGTAGAGTAAACGAACTCAAAAATTAAACGATTAGAATGGACAATCGGAAAATCAGACTTATAAATCAAATGACAGACTTTTTTGCAACTATAGCGGGTTCTTGTCTCATCAAAAGATCTGTGCAATGATTTACGCTTTCTATCTTCTTTCGGTGTACCTCGCTTTAGCGTTTAACCGCAATCTGCCACCATATTTTCATCCCTCTTTCCTTGGTAACGAATTTCCATGACTTTTATATCTTGATGAAAGCGTTTGCCCTGCTCTTCACTAAAATCACCAAGATTTTCTGGAAATTTGTCTAGATGTGCATGCAAAAACGGTAATTTCAAATTTACGTGGCATCCTAGCTTTCTGAAATCTTCAACCGTTTTGTCAACAATCTTTTATGCTTTAGGCTTTTGTTATTATCTAAAAAGTTTTGCCACATCTTTAAAACTAAGCCGGGCTGCTTTCTCAAATCGATCCATTTTACCAATGAATATTGTGTCTTTGAACATAGTGCGAATTTGTGGTCCATCGAATACTCCTTCTTTCAACTTGGCCTCAGAGAGCTTCGAAAATTTGGGTTGGAGATATTGAAAACACGCCCCTGTCTTATCAAGAACTTTGACGAATTGTTTCGTGAGGCCAAGCTTTACATGCAACGGAGGAATGAGAATTTTCGATGGATCTACAAAGACTCATTGATAATAAGAACGTGGAGTTAGCGACGATCTTACTGGCCATTATTTTGTCTTGCTATAATGATTTTTTCTATCTCTACTACCCCACAAACACAAATATCAAGGATTTTGGGTGAATCCTGACTGTTGTCCAAGGAGCACGGTTATTATTTTTAAATCTCCGCATATCAGCCATAAATGCTTTTCATATCGAATTTTTTAAAAAGTATTTGCGTAGTATCATATTTCTCTTCTATGACACTTGAGTAAGCAATCAGTACAGGAGCATATGCGTTCGTGTTGTGAAGTAGCAGCCAATCAGAAGCTTTATAAGAATTCTCTTTCAGTTAATATATGAGACTCTCGACATCGATACAAAATACTAAAGATGAATCTTCTTCCTTCACGAAAAACTTATGGATTCTCTCGGTTTCAATAGAAAGAAACTTTTGTTGTAGGTCCCAGAAGATTTCTTTTCTTCACGAATGAAGCCAAAAGCCATCTTTTGGTACACCTAAATCTCTAAATTCAACCCCAACAGGGACAGCAATAACGACATTGTATATTTTTTGTCATTTGATGTGAACTCCGAGCCGCTACTATCGTTGTTGCCGCTCGAAAAATCACATTTTTCATCGAATTCTACTAATGCGTTACCTTTAGTGACACGGTCAATATTAAACTTTTTTTCTGTTTTTTATGCTGAAGCCTTTAACAACATTTAGGCTAGGATTTTTCCAAATTACTGTAGCGGTAAATTTGATGTTCTCTTTATTTCTTTCCGCCTTCCATCGATACATCTTTTGCACAAGTTACAAATGACGCGCGGAACCCAGCTATTATGTTGATCAATATTTAAATTACAAATTTCTTCGTACAAGTTGCAAATATTATTTTTTGTAAAAATTTCACTTCGTACTTGGAACATACGTAACAAAAATTGTCATGATTGGCATGACAATCATGTGATTGCGAAACCTGGGGTCGTTTTCTTGTAGCATTAAATTTCACATTAGCCAAGTCAGCACCTAATGTGGAACTGCGGTCGCTTGATCACGACGCCTGCGGCCCGGTTTCTCACCCTGACCAGCCGCCGACACTGACGATCCGACTCTCTGCATCGTAAAACGCTTGTGTGCGTCTACCGTGACGGCATGAAAGCCATAATCCAGGTACTCAGCCGGATCACGGGCTCACTCCGTTGCCCGCCGCGAGGAGCTGCCCTGGATGCAGACACATGCAAGAAGGGTGTAAGGGATGAATGAACTTCATGAATTTATTTAAAAGTCGTATGAACGTAAGCTATGTTTTCGAGCAGAATTTTTGAAGAAACCTGTGTGATCGAGAGTGGAATCTGGGATTCCGATACCCTGTTTTTGAAACGCAACTACAAATGGCAGGTGAATAGAGCAAGAAAGCGAACTCACAAAAGCCTTACTTGCAGGTTCATAGGATTATAGGGTCATGGGGTTATTAGGTTAAATGGAATGGATTTAAGAAATTGCGATAATACAAATTGATTTATTTTATGGGTTATGGAATTATGGGGTTATGGAGTTATAGAGTTACAGGGTTAAGAATTTATCGGGCTATAGGATTCAACTGATTGGTTTTTTAGTTTATAGCTTGAGTGCTATTTTTTTGACCCCAAAACATATAGTAAACATGGTCTAACCCCCAACTTAAAAGAATTTTTGTGTGGCTGTGTAATCTTCAAACGCAGAGCTAGAAAATCTTGGCAAATAATAAATATTATCGATCAACATCAATACAACAAACTGACGAGAGAATTGAAATCAACTCTTAAAGAAGCCCAGAATAACAAGTTTCAAGAATGTATCTAGTAAGGTGATTTAGGTGAGCTTATAGGTTTTCAGAAATCAGTAATGGATTTTAGTTATCCGCAGAAGAGACAATTTGTTTTGGGTGTGTCGGCAATGATGCTATGAAAAGAAGTGGTCTAGGAACACTCTCTTGGGGACACCAGATTTGATAGAATAAAAGTTGGATCGGCCTTTATTGTGTCTTACTAAGAAGTTTTAGTCAGTTCATTAGGACTTTAAAAAAAGCTAATAAAACTAGCAGATAGTAGGTTTTTTTAATTTGCAAAGGAGAGCGGAGCGTTACACTTTATCAATGTCTGAGAGTTATGGAGAAATACTGCGCTCGCCTATACACCATGACTTCTATGGTGTAGGCGTCTAATTAAAGGTTGATTGTAGATTCTTGAAAAGTTCCTTTCTGAGCTTCTTTGAGAGATGATATTAATTCTCTAGTCAGTCTGTTGTAGTGGTATTGATGATGATATTTCTTGATCTTTGCCATAGTCGCCTAGTTCTGGGCTTCCTGAAGATTAGTTGTCGGATATGTAGAGGTATAGTAAGGATATTCGGTATTTTTGTAGGAAGCGAGATGATAGGTTTCTTGCACTATTTTAGTCTTGGTCGCCAGGAGATTAACGCGCAGTCTAAGCTCTGAAATAAAGTTAACTTGGGAGAAAAAGATTATTAATAATAGTCGGACAATAAACGGCGTATAATCAAACGAAAGACCAAAGTTTGACTATACAGTATGTTTTTTGAAATTGTACTTGTTATAAAAAGTCTAGGGTCTATTGAACAAAAAGTGGGCGCTTCATTCATTTCAGTCACAGTACGCAGGAGATTTTGGCCTTTCGTGCTAATAATTTTTGAGTCCCAAAGTTGTAATTCGGAAAATGCGTACCCTTACGGATTTAGTTTTTCAATAACTGTCATAGTTAGGTTTAGTATTATACAATTTTGATTTGCTAGCTGAGAGAATATGACCTTAAACTCGCTCAAAAATGTTAGATGGTTGTTTACCCATGTTGGTTGCTTGGTGAAATTACCATTATTAGCAAAGTGTGCAAATGTTGGTCGAGTGTTTTACGTGGAAATGGTGTGTAATATGATTGTTTTGGGTAAAGGACGATCAGTTGTTTGTATGTGTTCATCTAAATTAATTTTCTGTGGTTAATTTTGGTAATTTACTCTACTTTGTATATTTTTTTCTTGCCATTAGGTTGCTATAGATGGTACATTCTTTGTAGTTGGCGGAATGACCTTCACCAGACAATAGGTATTTTGTAGAATACTATTAAGTTATTTTATGCTATAAAATCTTATAGTTCACCATATTACATACAATTAAAAATGTTGGCACAATAAGTATTAAAATGGCCATAGACTTGGCACATCATACCTTGGATTACGATGCGGTCTTTTCTGGGAGGTTTCACGGTTATCTTGGTGTAGTTTGAGAGGGCCTCCGGTTGGATGAGGACGTGTGCGGTCCGCGCTCTGCTGCCCGCCGACACGACGTGAACGTGTGGTACTCGCCCTGCAGTGCAAACAAGCCCCGACTGCCGTCCACGAGCCGACCCGCGCTCCCTTAGCCATACGCAGCCGTGTAGGCGACGCCACCCTTGAGCCCAGGTACGCAGGTGCATGTGCGACCGCTCTTTGCGTACGTTAGATACGAGGTTGTTGGCCTCCTCAATCAGCCAGCTACGGAAATTCGCGAAGCCCTGAAGCGTTAGTAGGTGACCCGCTATAGAACATTGCGATAAAGAGACAGCGGTGTACATTTACGAAATTTGTAACATTTTGCCTATTGCTTTCATCAAAAACTTACAATTTGTTCAAGTTGGTGCAATTAAGATTAAAGTGGTATAACAAGTGCGAACTAGTAACTGATTACAAGTAGCCAACAATAACTATCACACTATTTTAAAATGACGTGTGTGAGATCTGAACAGGTAATAAACCAAGAGGACTCGATAAAGTGTGTCGCTTGTCTGCGTCGGGCTTTCTGATACCGATTTCAGGAAGATACTGCCTATGAACAAAAAAGTGGAAATGTCCAAGCTGTAAACAACCAAAAAAGCCAATGAGTTCAATCATTATAAATAAATCTATACAAGCCGAACAAGCCACTGAACTACCATCTATTGTTAACATAGATCTTGAGACATTTATGAAACATATCGATATTAAATTTTACACAATGACAGGTGAATTAAAATTGCTAAGAAGCTCCATCAATAAGCAGTTTACCGCATATTAAAAAAAAACTAAGCTCCTACGAAAACCGAATAAATGTCTTGGAGGCAACTGTGGGTGACTTAACCACAACCAATACAAAATCAGCGGATAATGAATCACTTCAGCAACAGCTCAGTGATCTCCAAAGACAACAGGACGAATAAGATCAAAGGTCACGACTGTGCGACATTCAACTCCAGAACGCCCCATTTAAAAATTGTGGAAACTTAAATCACCTTTGGCTTTGGGATGGCTCATCGACGTGAAAATCACCCACAGCTCAATTAAAACTAATCATCGTGTAGCCCACAATATGAAGTCTTCTAGACCTAAAAATATAATCATCCAGCTGACTACCCGTCGCCTTCGGGACGAAATAATTGCAGGTGCCGTGTACGCCGGGGACTCACTGCTGCTGCTCTGGCTCAGATTAAACACCAATATTTGTCAACGAGCATCTCACATTAAAGAATAAAATACTATATTCACGCGCAAGAGGAAAAAATCTAGTAATTTATTTGGATATCCAATGGCACTATTTTCTTACGCAAAGACGACAACAGCAAAGCAATTGCTATTAAAAAAGAAAGCGACCTGGCTAAAATATCTTGAAGGTTGTATTTTTGTTCTCTTTTTTTTATTAGGAATTTGCCTGTTCAACAATTTACACTGTTATACCAGACGTTGATAATACATAATATATATTGAATAGCATAATCGGTGAGTATGACCGCAAGAAAGTTTTATTATTGTTTATTTTTCACTATGAGAGTACTAGGTTTAGAATCGGTCACTTGTGTTAATTATCATCACTATAGTCACTGAGTAATATATCTTGGGGTAGTTTTCGTTTTAGCCGTGCATGGATGCCGCGTTGTCCCAGTGAATAGTAAGCTGCACCACTGCAGTTGCAGTTGAGATTGGCATGAAATTTTTTTAGTAAGTTTCGCTATATGTTGTTCAATTGTGGGAAAACCCAGTTCGTAGTGTAGTTGTTGATGATAGTAGTGATGAACCAGGGAGCGTTGACAGTGATTCTCAGGATTTTGTTTTGGAATACTTGGATTTTGTGAAGATTATGACACACCCATAGAGGATTAATGGTCGTAACAGTGATTTGTACAGGATAGTGGTACATTGAGTAAGCAAGGTAGACTTTCGGTTTAGCAGTGGCAGTTGGATTAGTCTCTTGTGCCCTTCGTTTAATTTTTTGAGGGCATGGTATTTCCAGGTGAGCTTGGTGTTAAGATATATACCTAAGTATTTAATGGGTTTGTCGGTGGCGTTCCACTGAATGGAGTGTCCGTTAATAGTGATTTCTGTTCTCTATATTTGCGCCTTTTACGCAAACTATACTATATTATACACTGTCCACAATTATTCGATAATAAACCCGGCCAGATTTGATCCTACGCATCAAATTATTGATTTTGATCACAAAATAACAAATTTAACAAGATTTTATCTATCTACTCTCATCTTAATACATTATGTCGGGTAAAAAATTAAACATACATTAACAAAACTGTGGAGGTATTCGATCAAAACTGACCGAGGTTCGTTTAAAAATTTACAATTTACGCAGAACTTGTTGATTGCGACCAGTATTTAATCTACAGAAGGGAGAGATCTCAGTAACAACATTAATAAAATGGCGGTGGCATTTTAGTTGCTATAAAAAAATCTACCAGCTTCCAGGATGGCTTGCTAAAAACTCACTAACTTGAAGAATTAATTATAGTATAACCATACCATTTGATAACGAAATGTTATTCGTCTCTGCTATATACCTCTTAAATCACCAAGAGACACGTACACTGATTTCTATAACCACCTAGAAAATATCACGACCAACAACATCAACAACATCTGCGTTATAGGCAATTTTAATTTGTCCCAACTAAATTGGCAAGCATCAGTCGCAAATACATCTCGATAAAACTTGTAAGCAACATGCTCAACAGTATAACTCACATTTGAACAATAACAAAAAATTACTTTTCTTTCTCATCTGTAATAAAGATTGTACAACCTCGAGACCTGACGCTCTCACAAGTAACATTGATAAACAACATCCTCCATTCCAGTTCACCATTAATATTAATAATAAGCCATCATTAAGAAATCAATCTATTATATATGATTAGTGCTACAAGGTAGATTATGAGGCTACAGCTAAGGATATATCCGTTGTAGACTGATCAAAAGAACTTCACTCCAGATCAGCTGAGGAAGCTGTTGGCTATTTCTATGAAATTTTATATCAGACTATTAAGCTTAATGTCCCATTAAAGAAAAATATAGCAAATGTCCTTGCTGGTTCTCAAAAAGCCTCATAAGCACGTTTAAGCTCAAACAAAAATTGCTAGCTAAATGGAAAAACGACGGCCCCCTTCAAGATTATAGAGAATTTACACTTCTTCGAACTCGATGCAAGAAGCAAGAAGCAACAATAAATCATTTTGGGCTTATACTTCTTCATTTAAATCAACTAAACCTTGCTACCCTGCCACAATGTCTTAAGAAATGGTTACCACACCTGCCGATATAGCAGAAGTATTCTCAAAATTCTTCAGCTCCATTTTCGAAAAAGCCGATAATATTACAGCATTAGATCTAGATAGCTTACCTTGCTCCTCTTCTCACATACTTAGTAGCCTGAACATCACCGAAAAAGATACAAAACGAAAACTGAACCAACTAGATTGCAATAAAAGCGCGGGGGCTGACAACGTCGGCCCCCTCTTCTTGAAGAAGAGAATTTTTTTGACCATTTAGATCGAAAGACCAGACATTTTTACATAAATATAGTTAATATAAAAAATAGGCGTTTTTTGTTTTTTTCGAATATTTAAACGACGAACACGAACACGCGAGTCGCCGCGCGCCGCGAATGCGAGGCACTTCAACTGTATTCACTGATCAATGAAATGATTTAATAAATAAATTATTGCTATCAACATATTTATGACTTATCAACTGTTAGTCCGCTTTAAATGACTGTGGTTTACATTATTTAGTGAATACAGTCAAAGTGATACGCGTTCGCGGCGCGCGGCGACTCACCTTGTGGAGACTGCCAAAGGACCTACATAGGTCAAACAAATCGGCAAATATCTAGCGGAATATACGAGCGTTCTCTGGCCGTACGGAAAGGCGATAATGGTTCGGCACTTGCCAAACACAGCAAAGAAACAGGCCACAAAATTAATTTCTCTGAGGCTAAACCATTGCCCCATTTCCCATTTTACCATCAGAATAGTACGTGAGGCACTTGAAATAGAAAACGCCCACAGTGCCTCAACACAAGAGATGACAGCCAACGTTTACCCGTCCTATGGAAATCTCTTATTAACCCACACCGCCAATTACGCAATAATCTGACAAACTCTCCCAACATATGTCCCGCCAAACAAACTTTCAATTCCAGCCCTATAAAAGATGTAGTGTGTGTGTGTGTGTGTTGTGTGTGTGTGAGTGTGTGTGTGTGTGTGTTGTATGTGAGTGTGTGTGTGTGTGTGTGTGTGTGTGTGTGTTAAGTGTGTGTGTTGAATGTGAGTGTGTAAGTGTGTGTTTTATGTGCGTGTTGTGTGTGTGTGTGTTTTGATTGAGCGTGTTAAGTGTGTGTGTGTGTGTTGAATGTTTGTGTGCGTTGAGTGTTTGTGTTGAATGTTTGTGTTGAATGTTTGTGTTGTGTGTGTGTTGTGTGTGTTGTGTGTGTTGTGTGTGTTGTGTGTGTGTGTGTGTGTGTGTGTGTGTGTGTGTGTGTGTGTATGTGTGTAGTGTGTGTGTGTGTATGTGCACGCGTGTGTGTGTTGTGTATGTGTGTGTGTGTGTGTGTGTGTGTGTGTGTGTGTTTGATGTATGTGTTTGATGTTAAGTGTGTGTTTAGTGTTTATGTGTTGATGTTTGTGTGTGTGATTGATGTGTGTAGTGTGTGTGTGTGTGTGTGTTGAGTGTATTTGCGCGCGCGTGTGAGTTGAATGTGTGTGTTTTGAGTGTGCGTTGAATGTTTGTGTTTGTGTGTTTGATATTGTGTGTGGTGTTTGTGGTAAATGTGTGTTGTGTCGGTGTGTGTAATGTGTGTTTAGTGTAGTTGATTGTGAGTGTGTGTTTGTGTTAGTGTGTTGTGTGTAAATGTGTGTGTGTATGTGAGTGTGTTGTGAGTGGTGTTAGTGTGTTTTGAATGTGTGTGTTATTGTGTGTATGTTGTAGTGTGTTTGAGTGTGTTATGTTGTGTTGAATTGTGTGTTGTGTGTGTGTGTGTGAGTGTGTGTGTTGTGTGTGTATGTGTGTGTGTGTGTGTTGTGTGTAGTGTGGTGTTTGAGTGTGTGTGTGTGTGTAATGTGTGTGTGTGAATGTGTGTTGTGTGTTGAGTGTGTGTTGTGATGTGTGTGTGTGTGTGTGTGTGTAATGTGTGTGTGTGTGTGTGTGTGTGTTTTGAGTGTGTGTGTGTTGTGTGTTGAGTGTGTGTGTTGAATGTGTGTGTGTGTATGTGTGGTGAGTGTGTGTGTGTTGAATGTGTAGTGTATTGTGTGTTTGTTAGTGTTTTGAGTGTGTGTGTATGTGTGTTGTGTATGTGTGTGTGTGTGTGTTGTGTTATGTGTGTGTTATGTGTGTGTATAGTGTGTGTAGCGTATGTGTATGTGTGTGTGGGTTTGTGTAATAGTGTGTGTGTAGTGTGGTTGTGTAATGTGTGTTTTGGTGTGTTATGTGTGTGTGTGTGTATATAATGTGTGTTGTGTGTGTGTGTAGTGGTGTGTGTTGATGGTGTTATGTGTGTGTGTGTTGTGTTGTTGTGTGTGTAGTGTGTGTTGTGTGTGGTGTGTGTGTGTGAGTGTGTGGTGATGGTGTGTATGTGTGTGTTGTAGTTGTTGTGTGTTGTGATATGGTGTGTGTGTGTGTATGTGTGGTGTAGTGGTGTGGTGTGTGTTGATATGTGTGTTTTGTGTGTGTGAAGTGTGTGTAGTGTTGTTGAGTGTGTGTTGTGTGTGTTGAGTGTATGTTTGTGTGTGTGTTAGTGTGTGATGTGTATGTGTTGATGTGTGTGTGTGTGTTGAAGTGTGTGTTAGTTGTGTATGTGTGTGTTGTGTGTGTTGTGTTGGTGTGTGTTGTGTGTGTTGGTGTGTGTGTTGATTGTGTGTGTGTGTGTGATTGTTTGGTTTGTGTTGTTGTGTTGTGTGTTGAGTTGTGTGTGTTATGTGTGTGTTATGTGTGTGTTTGTGTGTAGTGTGTTGTTTAGTGTTGTGTGTGTGTGTAATGTGTGTGTTGATATGTGTTGTGTAGTTAGTGTATTGTGTGTATAGTGTTTAGTTGTGTGTGATGTGTAGTAGTGTGTATATGTGTGTTGTGTTGGTTGTGTGTTTGTGTGTTGGTGTGTGTATAGTGTTGATATATATATATATATATATATATATATATATATATATATATATATATATATATGTGTGTGTGTGTGTGTGTGTGTGTGTGTGTGTGTTGTGTGTGTGTGTGTGTGTGTGTGTGTGTTGAATGTGTGTGTTTTAAATGTGTGTGTGAGTGTGTGTGTTGTGTGTGTGTTTTAAATGTGTGTGTGAGTGTGTGTTGTTGTAGTGTTTGATGTGTGTTATTGTAGTGTTGTTGTATAGTGTGTGATGTGTGTGTGTTATGTTTGTGTGTGTTAAGTGTGTATATGTATGTGTGTGAGTGTGTGTTTGTTGAGAGTGTGTGTTGAATGTGTGTATATATATATCTCTGTGTGTGTGAGTATGTGTGTGAGAGTGAGTGAGTGTGAGTTGTGTGTGAGTTGTGTGTGTGAGTGTGTGTGTGTGTGTGTGTTTAAACAACTTATTTCACGAGATGAACCATGTTCATTTTCGGAAAATTCTCGACATTTCGGCATCGGCTTTGTTGC